>CABHPP010148595.1:0-28028 GCA_902168425.1 Peromyscus attwateri
AAAAAAAAAAACCTCACATAAAAAACAGGAGATGACTACTGAAGAGTGAGCTTATATGTGGGCACTCTGTTCTATCCTGTTGATCACTGTGTCTGTTCTTATGCCAGTACCATTTTGTTTTTATTATTATAATTCTGTAGTATAACTTGAAACAAAGAATCTTAGTACTGGAGCCCCCATCTAAACTTTTACAAAGTCTCACCTGAAATTTGAGGGTACATGTAAGGAAAAGAATTGCAGACTGGATCCCTAGGCACAGAGCAAAACATTAACACACATTTTCATCAGCTACTTCCAAATATGAAATCAAAATTACCTAAACTCAAATTACAATCATTTTCCCAACAGATTTCTCTTGATGATGGTATCTATAGTGATTGATATCCATGATAAGAAATACTTGATGGACCTAAGAGACATAGAGACACTGGCTGGAGGAGAGAAATAAGTGCTCTGAGATGGTCTAGGTTCTGGAAGATCGAAATGAAGGAGAGATTTCTTGATATTATTCTTGTTCAAAGGTCAAATCGGGCTGATTTTAGCCTTATTTGGAGGGGTCATCAGCACAGATGGAAGGCTTGATCCAGTAAATCATTGGAGAGTGCCCTAATACCTTTACACACTCATATGCTGTGCTGCAAAACCATTGTCAGTTTTATGGGGCTCCTTACCCCTATTATTTAATTTCTTACAGTTATGTTCATAAAGCTAATAAAACTGTATTTACACCCTGAAGAAGACATTATCGATAAATCCCCTGCCTGAGACTTCTTTCCCTTGCTGTTTTTAACATAGCATTACTCAATTTAGAGACCATGAATGCAACCAACTCAGCCACCCACACTGAGCTTTTATAGCTACATAAATTGATTCTCCCATACTTAACTCTAAATGTCTCCTGACAATTTTCTACAATGACTCCAAGCTCAGCAGTTCAGCACCTTTTCCAGCTCAAAAATCCTTCCCTCCTCCCACACTCTCCTGCTTGCCTGCTTATCTTTTTCCACCTCCAATCTAGTCTACCCATTCAATGATGCCAGGTCAGTAGTCCGGGAGCACAGCTATGTCGTAATTATGTCCCACTCAAATTCCTTTGCAGTTAATCATTACTCTTAGGAAAACTCCTGTCATGCAATGACCTAGGTCATGTGTTCTCAGTGTAGCGTGGAGTTGGTCCTCAGGAACGCTGCTCAGAGTGAGTTCTAGGCCTGCAGCGTCTACTTGCACATAACCTTCTGCATGGCACACTGTGGCTGCTCATTTAACCACCATCTGTATCACAATAAAACTACCTCATTGCACCGTAAGAATAGTGACAAGGCTGGGTGGTGGTGGTGCACGCCTTTAATCCTAGCACGTGGGAGGCAGAGGCAGGTGGATCTCTGTGAGTTCAAGGCTAGCTTGGTGTACAGAGTGAATTTCAGGACAGCCAGGGCTGTTATACAGAGAAACCCTATCTCAAAAAACCAAAAACTCAAAACCAAAACAAAAAAAAAAAGGAAAAATAAAAGAAAAAGAACAGTGACATGACCAGTGCCTGGGATACATCAAATACAAAAATAATACTATTATCATTAACATCATCATGTCAGCACTTCCCCAGCATGCCTTCCAGGAAAGCCTTTGCCCACCTCTAACCCAGTGTGCTCTCCCATGCAGGCTTTCCAACTCCAGCCTTCCATTGTTTTACACCTGATATTTTCATATCACACTCAGAGAAGAAAATTTAGTTCAGTAAATGTAGTCCCAGTATCAAGTGGGTTGATGATGGGTTAACAAGAGAGTTTAGGAGTAGAGAAATGGTGTCTGTCTTGGACGTAGATGGGGGTGGCTAGAATGAGCTCTAAAAAATTGTTGGTGGGGTACGGAAGGATCTGTGCAATGTTCACCCTTATGGGGCTACTTCAAATGAAATATGTTAAATCTTCCCATCTCAGATCCTTAATTCCAAATACAGCTACAACATCCCTCAGTCATAAAGTAACATTTCCCTGGATTTGGGGGATTGAGAGAAGGAACTCCCTTTGGGAGAACATTTTTTATCCCTACCATATCCAACAGGAAAATGAAGGCAATGTTAATTTTTTACTAAGTGCTTATTTTGTTTAAATGTCTTTTGTATGTAATGTTCCTAAATTGCTGCAGATTGAACCCAGAGCCTCACATGTGCTAGACAGTACTCTTCCCCACAGCTACAACCCCAGCCCTTGTACAGAGGTGTAAGTAATTTTCATAGAATTAGTGGTTTATTCAGAGTCTTGGCTGAGTCTCTGGGCGCAGAGTCATGTTTCTAACTACTATGCTGAGTGGTTCCCTAAATTATTAACATCTGTTGAGGTGAGATGAAGCAAAATTACTTTTAGGACACTGAAAATTCACATGAACTTACAAGCACCTTTGGGGAAAGCCCTAAATGTCCACACATGTATACACAAACAAACAAACAACAAAAAAAAAAAAACCAAGATTAAAAAAAAGTCATGGCTGGACTTAACTTAGGTCCCCTAGTTGTTTCCTTTGTCTTCAGTGGTTTTACTACTTCTTATAATTGAAACTTTTCATTTATGTCCGTCTTTAAAGATTTATTGTCCTTGCTTCCAACCAGGAATTGTGCTTTACATATTTTATATACTGTTCATTGGAGAGCCAGGTACTACTGGTGTTTTAATTCTCCGGGTTTTATTTAAGCAGCCATATAAACTTCTCTTTGCAACAGACAGAGGCCAATACAAAAACCTCGCCATTGATCAAAATGTAGAGAACAAGGGACTGTGGGGTGCTCAGCCCCAATCAATGTATCTACAACATGACTCTTGAATCTAAGGCTCAGTGAACATTGCCAGAGAGGGGGTGGAAAGATTGTAAGAGTCAGAGGATATCTGCTGTGTGAGAATGTGTCTTCTAGAAATGATAGGGAACCACCATCCCTGATGTCTCAACAGTAAGAGTGTCCGTTCTTAACAGTGTGGCAGCATCATCAAGTTAAGGTTTAATCAGATCACATTCAGTTGGAGTGAGAAGTTGGGCACCAAATTAAATGATGATCAGTTCTTCAGCTTGGATAAAGGGAGTTATTATTTGGACTAAAATTAAGGTTCCTACATAGGCAAATAGATATTTCATTTTTTCAGTTTATTTGTTTAAATATTGATTTATGTATTGTGTATGGAGGTAATTGTGATACAGTGCACAAGAAGGTCACAGGACTACTTGTGGGAGTCAGTTCTTTGCTCTTACCGTGTGGGTTCCAGGACTTAACTCGGGTGAGCCATCTCACCAGACTGAGAAATGGTTATTTTAAAGTAATTATTGATTAGTAAAGGACTTGTTAATGAAATTGATATGGGGGATTAAAGGAGAAGGAACCAGAGGTAACTCCAACTCTTTAGGTACTCATCACCAGGTGAAACACAAACTATAGACACAGTAAGAGACGTTCTGGTTGAGAGAGTGGCTGCTAAAGGCTCACTAATATAGATTTTGACGTGGTAAGTCTGATGTGCTTTTGAAATATCCAAGGAAAGAAATCAGAATGATACTTGAATCTATAATTTTACAGTTCAGAAAACAAGTGTATACTGAACATATGTATATGTCTAACATCCACTTTCATTTATAATAGTGTATAATGACTTCAATGATCCCAACAAATGAGTTTCAGAGACTGAGAGAGAAGAAAGCCTAGAGTCTGACCTGGGGAAGCCTCAATTGTCCTTGTTTAAGAGGGGGAAGTATTTGTGAAGTCAGGGTGAGTGCATGTTTAGCTGCTGGATAAAGGTCCTTGTTCTTACATCATCCAGCATCAACAACCAGGGATTGAGTCTCCACAGCTGCAGTGTGGAAATGGAGAGGATAGAGAGCATGGGAACCCCAGTGGGGTGGCCTCCTCAGACTTGTTTTCCCAAACCCTGTCATATCACAGTTGACAATGTTTACTCTGCTATGCAGGGAAACACACATGAACACTTCTCCTGTAATACTGGAAGGCTTAGGTGACTTCCTTTGGTTTTTTTTTTTTTTTAATGTAAGTGAGATATAGAGAGGTGTGAAAAGATGGCTTAGTAAAGAGCACTTGTTGCTCTTGCAGAGGACCTGGATTTTGTCCCCAAGACCCACATGGTAGCTTACAACCGCCCATAACTCCAGTTTCAGAGGATCTGATGTCCTCTTATGACTTCACCTGGTACCAGGCACACACATGGTACACATGTATACATGTAGATAAAGCATTCACAAACATAAAAATTAAATAAATAAATCTAAAAAATTGAGACATGAGAGAGCAAGCTGCAGTCCTTTCCTAGCAGTAAAATTGCATTATATATCACGTTTGAAGTGCTATGTCCAAGGTCTATACAGAATTGAGCCTTGAGGAGGGACAGAAGCCACTCCACAGAAACCTGGGGTGAAAGATGAAGATTGTCTAAATGACTAGGCATTCCCTGAATGAAGACATTCAGGAGACACAGCTCCACCCCAGCACTTACCATTCTTTACTTCTTAATAAACAGCTTTTCCTAAACACACTATCTCATTTTGGGTTCAGGCATCTGACCTACAGTTAAGAACTAAGTCTTCCTGTTCTGTTGATGAGAGATCAGCTATGCCTGCCAGTGATTGGGATAGTTCACCACTGGCTGGGCTGAGAAAATCTTTGCAATAAGGCTGGTAGCAGGGAATCTGCTCAGGGAGGGGCGGTGTGTGGGGTTTCCTCATGAACGATGTGTTATAGTGTGGTAATTGCCCTCTGGGATCCGGAGGTGCCATTATCTCTTACAAGGTAATGAAGCTGTGGGATGACACCAATTTTCTTAATCTTCGGAGTTCTGCCAATTCAATTTCAGTCATTTCAGTGGAGGGCGAGTGGGAGAATGAGCCCCCCTGCCATGGCAGGAGGAGCAGTCTTGACTCCATCACAGAGCTTCCCGATGCCCTATCTATTGCATGCTGGAATGCAGACCACAAGCAGATGTTGACCAGGGTGGGGTGCATGTGAATTCTTCATAGTCGACAGTTCAGTGAAAGAACTGTTTCCTCTTTATTATGTATGTTAATTAAAATATGGTTTATACAAATGATTGTCATGTCATCAGGTTCTTTATAGACATAGGTGCAGGAACTTCATGTTTCTTCACAAGTTCTGAACCAGGGGGGCTTCTGACACTGGCCCTACATTGTTCTTATCATCCATGCTGAGCTCACAGCATGTGAGTGGTAAGTACTACATTTTGTGTAAAAGTGTCTCCAAGAGACTGGAGAACAATAAAATCCACCCCACTGGTAAAAGACAGAGCATGGACTCAAACATGGATTTTCTCACTCTAAGGTGAGAGAGAGAGAGAGAGAGAGAGAGAGAGAGAGAGAGAGAGAGAGAGGATTTGGTATTCTCCTTTCCTCCAATTCTTTTTCTCTGTAACTGGGTTGTGAGTTTTCTGGGATGTGATGACCTAGCAGGTCTATAATAGAGATATTCCAAGCTGGTGTCTTCTCCTGCAGCTCCAGACTCATCAGTCATCTTTCCAAGCTCTGTCTTCCTGCTTTTTTCAGCTGGGGTGGGGTCCAGCTGGAACACTAGAGCAGACCTGAGGGCCTGTGGAGTCGTCCCCTTCTGAGCAGCCTGAAGATCACCTAACATAGAGGGGCTGGTCCCTGTCACCTTGGAGGTCTCACTGCTCTCCTCCTGAGAAAACGCCTTCTCCTGACCTTCCTCTCTATAGCTGAGAGTCAGATGATGCGCCTTTACTCTTCAGGAGTCTGGCCTCTTTCTAGACATGGTACTTCATGCTGGGTCAGTGTGATATACAAGTATTCAAAGCACACCATATACCTGGTTCCACCAGACCCTTATACTAGAGTTGTCGTTCTCACAACCCTGGTTCTCGGAACAGTACAGTAAGACCTTCTAACTGGAGAACTCTTAGCACTGTGTGAAAGAGTGGAGGAGAAAACCAAAGCAAGACTCTGCACAGAAAACGGCTTGACGACAGCACAAGTGTTGGAATTCCTGGCCACTGCCCCAGCTAAGTGATCAGACATGCGCAGTTCAGTAGCCAAGTGAGGGGCCTTATGCCCTACGTAATTCAAGCGCAGTGTGATCATGCATGTGCAGGGGAATCCTTAAGAAGCCAGTACAGACTCCTTCTTCTGTACCTTCTTCCTCTTCTTCACCTTCTCCCCCCATCTCTCTCTCTGCACATCTTCCACAGGCCTGGTCACATTCTTTCCTGTCTCCCCCTTTAAATAAAACTCTGATACTGGGTTTTGTCGTGCCTCGTGGCTGTTCTTGTACGGTAACAGTGCGCCGCCTCCGCTGCATTAAAACCAACAACAAGGACCCTCTTAAGACATCGTGCAGGAAACATGGAAACATCTCTGAGGGCTCTTGGCTTATCATGGTTCTCTGACAAGCAGCAAGTGAGGGACCCTGAATTACTCTCATGACCAGGCTGCCATCTGACCTAGATGGCCTCCATACCTCAGAGGTGGGAAGGCAGCCCCTGCAGACTGGCCTCTCCTATTGTGAAGCCTGAGGCTGAGGCGGTGCTGAGGCAGGAGAGAGATTTTCCCTGTATTTTTGTTTTCCATCCATGCCAGCCATAGAGATTCTGCAGTGATACTAGAATTAGCACAATTCCCAGCCCTTAAGGCCCAGTTTGGACCTGGAGCTGAAGCATCCTGGTTTTCATAGCTATTCCCTGAGAGGCTAATTTGCTCAGAGTCCAATTGTATTCTTCTTTAGACATCAGAAAGGTCTCTTAAACATGTGCCTCCCATTCCAAAGGTACATTTTCATCATAAAATATCATTAGTAGTTCTTAATACCGGAAATTAGATAATGTTTTTCTCAAAAAGGAAGTTCCTCTTCAGTCTGCTCCAACAGAAAATGATCCTTTCCTTATAGAAACCCAGGGGACCAGTGTTTTCCCACCCCCTCATCCTTCATGGTGTCATACCTGAAGACACAGAAGAAACCTTCCCATCCAGGAGCAGAGGCATCCAGGTCTTGGCCCTGACTCATCCCAATGTTCATGTTTTCCAGATACCTGCTTTGGCAGGGGGGTTCAGGTCCCAAAGAGGATGTGTGGAGTTGCCCCCGGGGTGGGGGGTGATGGACATGATTTGGGGGTGAATCAGGTTGGCTTCCAGCAGCCTTTAATTGAGAAAAGATTACACCCTTTATACTGTATAGTTAAAGCACGTGGGATTAAATGGGAGACCAGAGGCACATGAGTAGGGTGTGGTTTGAAATCAGGGGTTGAGGAATCTAGCTTTGGCCTTGACAATAGGCACCAGTAATATGTTAATGGAAGGGCCATAAATTTGTCTTGCTGTAGATAAGAAGAATGACTGCTTTATCAAATAGGAACTTTCCTCAAGCTCCCAAGGGAATGAAGACCCCTATCCAAATGCATGGCCTTGGGAAAAGGACTTCTGGGAACCAGACACACTATACTATAATTTCTTAGTCTTACTATATGAGCCTGTTCCTAAAAGGGAAGGCCCTGATATCTTACTATGTTCTCATTATACTGTACCATTCCGAATTCTCTATATTTATTAACTCTTGACTTTAATGGCCTCAGGCTCTGCATCTGGATTGTAGGCATTTCATCCTTGGGATCAGGTGTGTCTAGTAACTAACTTTTCTGTTCTTCATGTAATTAGGAGGGCACAATGGGAACCTGGTTCTGTGGTGGTGGGGATTTTTTTGGAAGAATTATTTTGTTTAGAGAGGCTACCATTGTACATATTTTTATCCTTTTACCAAAGCCCACACAAAATTCTCCAAAGGGAAAGGCATTACTATTGAGAGTCATTAAAAATGAAAGTTAAAAGGTGCTGGAGAAGTGTGGTCTGCAATGTTGAAATGCTGGAACTTTGTCAAGTAGCAATGGTCACCATGGAGTTCACACCACATGTTTTCTTGACTGTTCCCATCTCTGCCCTAGAAGCAGAGAGATGGTCATTATTGGAAACAGCCAATCCACTCCTTAGAATTTCAAAGCTGGGTACAGATGGGGCAATGGTAAAAGATGCTAACCACGTGATGAAGAGAACTATATGAAATAAATTATTAATGTGTTGGGTCTGGGGTCTTGCAATAATGGGGGACAGACCACCAAAGTCTGGTGCAAACCAGAAGCAAACTTTATTCCAGAAAAATAAAAAATTATAAAACACCATGGGGCACAAATGCTTATCAGCTAGCTGAGACCACAGCCAATGTTGAAATTCTGAGGCTGTGGCAATGGAGGCAGGTACTGACCCCCTTTTATAGTATCAGGCATGGGGTGCATGCTAGGAGTCATGTAGAAAGAATTATTGAAAGTTAATTTTGGTCCAGGCAGTTGTTAGCTATAAGGGGCAAGGGGGTTAAAAGTTAACCCCTGGCTGTTGACATCGGAGCCGGCTGTAAAGCAGAGAGCCATTGTTAGTAGTTAACCTTTGGAACTGATGACTGTCAGTTTTCATCTCTCAAGCTTATAATTTTATATTTATATATTCCTGGGCCCTTCTGTGTGCTGGGATGGAGCACATTCTTATGTCCTACAGATAGACCTCCCTGATGCTTGGGAACTACAGTCGGGGCAAGTACTTCCAATACAAGACTATTGCCTTGAGATAGGCTAAAGAACTTGACTTCATTCTACCTCAAGCCAAATACTATTTCTTTTAAAATGTTCAGCATACACATTTCACACATACACACACACACACACACACACTATAATGATATGGTGCACGGAAGGCCCTGGCTGGCTGGGCCAAGGTGTCCTTAGGGTGATGGAAACGTGATGGGCAGATGTGGCGGCGGGCTGTGGCATGTGGACAGTCACTCACACCCCAGGCACCACATCCATGTGGAAATGAGTTTATTTTGATAGAAAGATGGAGAGAAGGGTAGAAATAAAGAGAGAGAAGAGGGGAGGAGGGAGGGCATGGGTGCACACCTCATGGCAGGGAAGGGATGAAGGGCAGAAAAGAGAGTAAAAGGGGGAGGAGATTTCTTCTAAAAGGGAACATCGGATGGCATCAGGAAGCCGGGCAGGTCCCCAAGGGGTGGTTTGGAATACTAACACACACAGTGTATTATTTCTTTAAATATGTTAAGAGCATATAAGGATATCCAAATAAAACTACATAGTTTGTAAGAACAAGGTGCAAAGGACTTTAAAGAATTTCATTGGAGATTAAGGTTCAGTGTTCCGTCACAGGGCATAATGACTACAGGCAAAAATAATGTGCTACACAATTCAGAATTCTCAAAAAAGTAGATTTTTACCTTTTTTTTAAAATCAGGGTATCACGCAGCTCTAAACTCACTGTGTAACTGAGGATGACCTTGGACTTCTGACTCTGTTGCCTGTAACTGTTAAGTTAGAGGATTACAGGTGTTTGTTATCATGCCATGATTTTATAAGAGAATGAGAAACCAGAACCTGCGCATGCTGGGCAAGCACTCTACCAAATAAGCTACATTCCCAGCTCAAAAGGGTAGAGTTTCAATATTCTCACAAAACAATGTTAAGTTGGGAAGTGATGGATATTAATTTGGTTTAGTGATTCTTTGATGTGTATACTTGGGGATGTGTATATATATATATATATATATATGCGTATGTGTGTGAACGAATACCACATCATACACCATAAAATACACAATTATTAGTTGTCAACTGAAAAAAGTAACTTCTTTAAAACTTCCCCATAGCATAGATCTAAAAATGCTCCTTGATTTTGACACTGTGATGTATCAGACACCATTGCTGCCACCCTCTCTGAACCAGGGACAGAAAACCAACGGCATCCTAGAACTGAAAGAAAGGCCACCTCTCAGTGAGCTGTAACCCCTTTGTGGTAATACTTCCCTATGTTCGAACAAGTTGAAGGCCCCCTTATCTATGAAACTTCCTCATCAGAAATAGGATCAGAAATAGAAATAGAAATAGCCCTTCTGGGTCCTGAATCTTCCCAAAATCTCTCCCTGCTGCATCAGGTGTAAGGACCAGGAGAAGCAGGAAAGGAGTCCAGGCAGGTGTATTAGAATGAAGTCAGTGAGAAGCTGGAGGGACACTCATCCGAGCTCTGATTGGTGATGCCAGGCCTTTCCTCTGTTCTGCATTTCCAGTGACTGACAGCTTGCTTTTGGTTCCACGAGCAACACGAATTCTCCCTTTATGTCTGCAAAAGAGATGATGTCATAGAGCCTGGCCCGGGAGAATGTGGCAAAATCATGCAGTCTGAGTGGTAGATCTCTGATTTTAGCAGTCATTCTTCTGAAAGGCCACAGAAGAAGGAGTCAACGTTTATTATTAGCTAGAGAGAAAAAAACATTTTTTAAATTTTCATTTCCATGTATTTATTCTTCTTAGTTTGCTAGAAATCCCTCTCTGCCCTAGCACCTCTGCTCTGGTATTTGAAGAGCTGCTCACCATTTCTGCGAAGTGCAGTCTGATAACTCTTATACCATCCTACATAGTCAGTAACTTCTACCTTGTGACCTCAAAGCTAGAGCCAGAAAAGGGGAATTGGGCAAAACAAGGCCAGTGACTGGAAACCTAGATTTAAAAAACAAATAAAAATATAGTCTTCAATGGACTTGT
Source organism: Peromyscus attwateri (assembly GCA_902168425.1). Taxonomy (NCBI): domain Eukaryota; kingdom Metazoa; phylum Chordata; class Mammalia; order Rodentia; family Cricetidae; genus Peromyscus; species Peromyscus attwateri. Next base: position 10,605 of record CABHPP010148595.1, read on the forward strand.
GAATTGATATTTAGTGGCTCAGCTTCAGCTGTCTTCAGTAGATTGTTCTCCATGGGGCTTCAAACCCAGGACCTGGAAAGGTGGTGGTGGGGCGTTGTATAAACAGTTCAGTTGGAAAGACCTCACACGTCTGAGAGACCTCTGATGAAAATCCAAGTCCCTCCACACTCCCCCTTCCCTAACATCTCATTCCTTCCAGACTCCATTCATCTATAAATGTCTAAGGAACCATTCACGAGGTGAGACCTGAGTCAAGAAAACTGGGTTCAACTCACAACTACCACATTTATCAACTGAGAGAACATGGCTTAGCCACCAGTCAGAGGCTCAGAATCCTTACTTATAGAAAGGACTTAAATGAAATAAGTATGCAAATCAGTTATATATGCATAATAAGTAATTTAAAAATGCTAACAACTTGCCTCTCCGGGCATAGTGCTCAGCCTCATAGAGCTTACCCCTTCTAGTCTCCCTATGAAAACGAACAAGCAAATGTCAGCAGACAGGGTCACAGCTGTACAGATTGCTTGGCTTAGACACAGACCACATATGGAATAGATTCTATTACATTAGCTCCAGCTCCTGACCCAGACACTTATAGGCAAGACTTTTAGTGGGGTGAGATCACATGGGATTCAAGCTACTATTTCACATCTTTCCCATATCCAGAACAAGATGTTTCTGCAAGCATGCTAATGCATTTCCATGGAAACCACTTAATCAGCAGGGATTGATCTCACAAATATTATAGTAGAATTTTAGTATTAATATCCTTGGGAAAAATTGACCAGAGGATTTGCATATGCATTCATGTATATTTATTTTCAACAGCATACACACATACAAACATACTCATGCACAACATACTCACACATTATTTTGATTACTTTCCCAATTTTGTATTTATTGAGCTTTCTTTTCTTAAAATATATTTTGATCATATTCTTCTGCCTCCCTCAATACTTCCTGGATCCTCCTCCACATCCCTACAAACAAAAAAGAAACAAACAAAAAGAACAAAGAAAAACTCATATAAATTAGCAAAAAAAAAAATGTGAAAACAAAACAAACAGAGAAAGTAAAGCACAAAACAAGTTCATTTTTTTTTTCTTTTTCAGACCAATTACTCAAGCATGGGCTCTGGTTGCTATAACAAGTGTGACTCCATTGGAAAAAACTGACTTTCTTTCCCCCAGGATGTATTAACTGCAATTATCTTCTTAGCTAGAGTGGAACTCCGCCCACCCTCATGCCCCCTTCCAGCTGGGATTCTGTCTGGCTTGAACTTGTACAGGTCTTGTGCATGCTGTCACCATTTCTGTGAGCTCATATGTCCACCAGCCCTGTTGTTTCTGGGACATGCTATTTTCTTCATGCACCACTTCTGGCTCTTAAAATCTTTCTGCCTCTTTTTTCCCATAAGTCCCTAAGCCTCGGGGAAAGGACTTTGATAATGTATCCCATTTATGGCTGAGAGCTCCAGTCTCTCACTGTCGGCATGTTGTCCTGTTGTGGGACTCTATATTAATTATCATCTTCCCTTACTGCTTTTCCATGGTGGATTTATAACTGCTTAGGAAGCTATGCCATCACTGATATTGTGAACATCAGCAAAGCTTCCATTATATCAAAATGTTGTTTGTATTCAAGGACAATAACTAGAGGGAAGTATGGATCCCGTAATGAGTTAAAGACAAAGATGGGCATACAGTGATCATCCATAAGGAAACTAGAGAAAGATGACAGGTTTGAGAGAAACCAGCTCTGGAGGAGCCTGCAGTACCTGACATACATTAACTAAGATTCACACTCACAAATACACTTCTCTCAGTCACCCCACCGCTGGCTCTAGATCCTGTTCCTTGCTCACCTCCCGTCTATTCCCAACTCCCATCCTTACCAAACAAATACCATTCAACCCCCAGACACTTACTCATTTTCTTCCATGAGCCAAGTGCTGTTAGAAGTGCTGTGGATGAAAAAAAGAAAGGTGCTCAAGCAGTTTCAAACCTTGTAGGGATGGAACATGAACACTCAGTGTATAAGCCCATATAAAATTTTATGGAAGATCGCTTTGCCATATACTAACCATCAGGCTTAGTCAATTTACTCAGCTTTTAATGTCTTGTAGTTAGGATACTGATTTCAACAGGTGATTAAAATGGCCTCCAGAAAGCAATGAAATTAAAGGGAAATGTGCACATCCATTAGAAAAAGCCTGTCGTGGAGGGTGTGGCTGAGGCAGACCCTAGACCCCAACAGTCAGTTTCAGGCGAAACCTTGCAGACATATTTCAGGACACTATGGTGTCATTCACAGAACTGAATCTTGATATAAGAAAACAACTGAACTTCCTGGGGGGATTTCAGGACTAAAGAACAAGGAAATAAAAAGTAAACAACCCTGAAAGAGTCACCCTTTTGAGAGAGAGATCAGAGTTTGGAGAAATTACAGTGACTGGACTCACAGAGCAATGAAAGGGAAGCTGCTTGGAGAAGAAAATCTGGCACTCATTAGTGTTCCACTCATGCTTAGTTAAGAATTAAGATGAGCATTCTGTGCACAACCAGGCAAACAACAAGCTCTAGAGCAGGGTTCTCAACCTGTGGATCATGACCCTTTTGGGAGTCAAACGACCTTTTACAGGGGTTGCCATTGGAAAACACAGATATTTATATTACAATTCATAACACTAGAAACATCACAATTATGAATTGTAATAATAGCAATGAAAATAATTTTATGGTTGACATTACCACAATATGAGGAACTGTCTTAAAAGGTTGCAGCAATAGGAAGGTTGAGAACCACTGGGCTAGAAAAAGAACAACTGTAAGCTGAAAATTCCTTGGGTATCAGTTATACTATAGAGAAGTCATGAACGTGTGAAGCACTCACTGAAGGAAATGTGATCTGAATCCTTGTTGAGACATCCCAAACAGTTATATAATCATTCTGCTTTACTGTAAGACAGTGTTCCAAGATGGCTACATGTTTGAAATCTCATGTTGTACCAAACTATATATTTTATGTTTTCTTATGTAGTTGGAAGCTTTCCTGTGTCCTGCCTGGTTCACAGCCACTCAGGCCCAAATAAACACACAGAGGCTTATATTAATTACAAACTGTATGGCCATACATAGCTCAGGCTTATTACTAACTAGCTCTTACACTTAAATTAACCCATAATTCTTATCTATATTTAGCCATGTGGCTTGGTACCTTTTCTCAGTTCTGCCTTGACATCTTGCTTCCTCTGTGTCTGGTTGGTGACTCCTAACTCAGCCCTCCTCTTCCCAGAATTCTCCTTGTCCGCTTGCCCCGCCTATACTTCCTGCCTGGCTACTTGCCAATCAGCATTTTATTTATCAACCAATTAGAATAATACATATTCACGGCATGGCATTCAGAATGACATCCCACAGCACTTCTCCTTTTCTGTCTAATCAAAAAGGAAGGTATTAACTTTAACATAGTAAAATTACATATAATAGAACAGTTATCAAACAAGAATTACAGTTACATTATTATATATGCATATGTATACTTATAATACTATTTAGTTCATAAATTAGGCCTAGTAAGAGATTAACAATTACAACCAACAGTAAATAGCATAATTGCAATATCATTATATTATAATATTGTGGGTGTGTAGACTTTCTCACAGAGGAAGTCAAGACAGATATTAATAACTTGACTGACAATTTACCACAGGTAACATGAACCACAGAAAGTAAATCATGGGAAAGGGGGTCCAGTAAATGTGCATACACTGTTTATGTTCATCAAGTCAAGAAAATCAAACTGATTTTCCAGTAATTCGTCTTTGGACAAAACATCCACCACACTTCGAAGCAGTTGAATAAAATATAATACTCAAAAACATTAAAAACTCCTGCAACAATCAAACCTACTACACATTTGGCAAGGCCAATGAAAAACCAATTGACAAAAAGACCCAGAAATCAGACAGACATCATGAAAATAGCAGACAAAGATATTAAAGCAGCATGATATCATTTAATCAAATCAACTGAAGGCTAGCAAGTCTGGGAGACAAAACTACAAACTTGGGAATATGACAGCAAAAGCTATGCAAAACAAGTTACAGACTAAAGCGACTAAAATAAGAAGAGGGACATAGATCTCTAAACAACTTCAAGTCTAATAGACACACACATGGAGTCCTGGAGTAGAAAGGGGAAGGCAGAACTCATCAAAAGAGATTCAGGCAGAATGTATCAAACACAGTGAAGACCACAAAACTACACCACAAAGATTTCCAAGCAAAAACAAGAAAACAAGCCAGAAACTTTATTAGTTTTCTAAATACAATGACAAATATGTGAAATGGTCCAGTGGGAAGACAGTAACAAAGATACAACTGACTGTAGACTCATCTCTCCATAAGCCAGATACAATGGATTAAAACAGAAATAACTGAAAGGAAAAGCTACACAGAATTTCTCCACCTAGCATTATATCTGTTGAAAGTGGGGCAAAATGTTAATTTTAAACAAATTAAATCAGAGAAAACTTATCATCAGGAAACCTACACCACAGCAAGCATTAAGGAAGTTCCTGAGAAAAGATGCATATTTTCAAAAAGAAATGAAAAGCCCCTAAAATGAAATATGCTTACGCTATCAGAGATACTTTTCACACTTAAAACCTTTGAAATGTATTTGGTTGCTAAAGCATTGAAGCCCAGACCCTCTACAGGAAGCATTGAGCTGGCCCTGGGCCAGACCTTATTTCTTTGTTTTGCATCTCCCAGGTCATTACTTGTTGTCACCTCATGGAGAACGCCTGAGAACCTTGACTGTACCTGTTTCTTTCTTTGTTGTTCTAGTCAAGAGGATTAGCTTTAGTCCCTGATGCTCTGTCTTTTCTTGAAATACAAAGACAACAAAATTTGCTAGGCACAAAAACATGTCTTTGGCAGCTCATATACACCAAAATGCTAATGAGGATCTGAGTGTTGAGTGGAAGGTCAATCACTGCACACCTCTATGAACTTGCAATGCTTGACATTTTCTTCATGGTAGAAAGTCTGTCCCTGAGCTTTAGACAGTGCTGTGACATCTCCACTCCCTGTGGCCTTGGAAGGTCTCTTGTGCAAGACACTGCAGTATGATTTCTGTTCTGAGAAAATCAGACAAGTCTACCTTAGGCATGGAGGAATGGGACTGCCCAGGGCTCCTCTGACTCCATCCACTCCTTCCTCCAGGTCCCCTTTGTGTGGCCTACTTGACTCCATGATAGTTTTCCAGTCTGCTGAACAAAGTAGTAGAAGAGAGGAACTAAATTAGAAGAATCCTCAACAGTGCAGAGCCAGTACCATGACTTCCGGTCACTTCTGGAGTCACTTCTTTTTACTACCTTCTTATAAAAAATATTACTTTGACTTCTTGATTCTCCAAACTGGCAGCCTTATTTTCTTTTTTCTTTCTTTCTTTTTTTTTCTGTCTTATGTTGATATGTAGATCATATTAAATATTCCCCGTGGAGGCTCTGAAATGGATTTTGGAGGTCTCATTGAAAACAATACAATTCCTGAGGACCACTGACTGCTTGGCAAATGAGATCAACGAAAGGGCAGGAGGAAAGAGCAGGTATCGCCTCGTGCAGCCCTGTGACAGTCAGCATGAGCTGGTCTAGAGCCACATTGATCTTATGTCTGTTTTTCTCAATGACTCCCAGTCTCGGAATATGTACAGCTGGCTGCTAGATTAATGAACCTTTGAACAAATACAACTGCCCTGTTGCTTTAAGTAGGCCTTCCTTAAGGGACAGGGGAAGGGTTTCACTAAGCCAGCACGTCCATTCTTAATTAATCTACAGTTTCAAAGCACTTTAATTTAAATTTCGAGCTGTGTGTGTGTGCATGCGTGCATATGTGTGTGTGTGTGTGTGTGTGTGTGTGTGTGTGTGTGTGTGTGTAAAACTGGAAAATTACTTGTAAAGTTTATATTTAAAATGGTCAAGAATAGTCCCAATAATACTAAAGAAGAGAAAGTTGAATATCTCTCTCTTAAAGACATCAAATTCTATCACAAACAGTGCTGTTTGCAGTCAACACATTAATGATTTGAGATTAGCTCATCGGAGGACTGGAACAAAACAGAGTAAAAAATGAGGGATTTGATCATGTGAACACCTGATTATGTGAACACCTGATTTATGAGGACAGCATCACTCAGTATACTGGAAGAAACACTAGCCTTGTCTATACATGCTAACATAACAGTCAGACATCTATATGGTGTCTATTGACCTGCAGTCTGAAGATAGCTCCTTGCCAGACATATTTGATCCTTACTTCTTATCATGAACAACACATCAACAACCAAGAGGCAGTTTAAGATGGATTGCAGACCTGAATGTGATATGCCTGTCAATAAAGTATTTTTGAGACAAACATCTTCATGAACTTGGAATAAAAATTTCTTTAAAATTGTGTAAGATTTGTGAAACAAACTGACAACCATGACAAACATCAGGGCTAGGGAATGTGTCTCAGTTGTTAGAGCACTTGTCTGGCAAGCACGAAGCTCTGGGGCACTACACGAACCTGGTATGACAGCACTTATCTGCAATCTTAGCATTCTGAAAGAGCTGGAGGCAGGAAGATCAGAAACTCACAGTCTTCCTCAGCTACGTAGCAAGTTTGAGGACAGCCTATCTCAAAAACCAATAAAACAAATATTCAAAAACCAAAAATGGTGATGACTTTAGTTCTACTATAAATAACTCTGATAAATTTCAGTTTATCAAACAATGGCTCATAATAGTACCACTGAAATATTCATAATATAAACAAGAGCAAGTGAAGGTGACCTTAAGAAACAATGCTTGATAAAAGAAACAACAAACAATGTTTTGTAGGTGTATGTTCACTTGTTGATAAAAAATACTTATTTCTGTCATTAGGCATGAGAGAAACAAACCCACAGCAAGTGACTACTACAACCCCTTCAAATAGTGGGGAGGGACATAAAAAAAATCCTACCAATAGGAAGCAACCTGTGAGACAGATATCAGAAGCAAAAAACTGAAGAGGAAGCTACACAAGAGGAGCCAGGTCCTCTCTAAAAACTCTAGGGCATTCCAGGGTGGCAGTGAAGGACATTCCTGTGGTGCTTCTCACCACCCTTTTAGGTCAGTCTTACATGTGCGATCCTCAGTTTAATGATGTCTCTCTATTGTGAGGTGAGTCTTTTCCAGGACATCCAGGAACCACACACCGGACCTTGACATATAGTGGATATTCCATTATTCCAGCACCACATATTGGACAGACAATTGTAGCTGGAGAGTTTCTCTCCAGGTCCCACCAAGCTGCCACAGTCCCACAGCCCATTTATAAAATAATCACTCAGAAGCTTATATTATTTATAAACTGTATGACCGTGGCAGGCTTCTTATATCTTAAATTAACCCATTTCTACTAATCTATAAGTTGCCATGTAGCTCATGGCTTACTGGTATCTTAACATCTGCTTCTCATGGTGGTAGCTGGCAGTGTCTTCCTCCTCAGCCTTCCACCTCCCAGAATTCTCCTCTCTTCTTATCCGACATATACTTCCTGCCTGGCTACTGGCCAATCAGCACTTCATTTATTAACCAATCAGAGCAACACATTCAGAGCATACAGAACATCCCACAGCAGACAATTATTGCACCATGCCCCTCAGCAGCACTCCCAAACTGATAACTACTGGGGCCCCAACAGTCTTAAGTTCTAGTGGCTCCTCCTAGGGAAGCTGGCCAGAAAGAGTATCACACTATAAGGGCAGTGGGCACATAGGGAGACTTGGTTGAGATGGCAATGACTCATGGACCTATAGTTCATTAGACCTGGAGATATCCCCAGGCCCTCCAGTGTCTGAGGTATATGAGGCTAGCTGCTGAGATCCTACTGTGGCTCGCCCATCAGAGCTTCAAACTAGCAGGCTTGGCTGAGTCTGGTGAACAGGTCTCAAGTGACTGAGGCTGGCTACACAGTGGTCTGTGGTCCTTCTGATGCTGAAGCCATGGTGAAAGGACACTTGGTGAGGGTGAGGAGCTGTTGAGGAGCCAGACTTACTGACTTGATGTGCATGTTCAAGGACACATTTCCAGAAGGAATGAATTTCCCTCCTTCAAAGTCAGAAGGAACCTCCCTTCTCCAGACACCAGACAAAAGGACTGTATGGCTGAGACCCTTCTCTATGAAATGATTATGTTATCTTTAGATGACTCTGTGTGAATTCATAGCCATTTAAAACTGTGAAAGAGAATGCATTAAAAAAAACTCAGGGAGCACACACCAAGTACAGCCTTTTGATTAACGGGAATTTCAGGAAATGCTACGAAGCCACATTTGGCTTCAGCCCAGATGGAGGCTGAAGACGAGAGGAGGCCACCGTAGCCATTTAAAAAAGTTCCCAAGAAATGCCCCATAGGAGAACAGGATCAAGATGTGGAACTGACTGTGTGAGTAGATCGAAATGCATGATGGGTAAGGATTTGTTTCACTGGCATTTCAGGAATTTCAGTTCCTAATCCCTGCTTTTGTTGATTCCAGGCCCATGCAAGGGTGACTCTCACAACGGCTAGAGCACAAGGCAGAGGTTACTCATCTCATGGTGGACAGGAAACACGGATAGTGGAGGGGCCAGGGAGGATACCTTCAAAGGCATACCCCTAGTGACCTTCTTCTTCCAGGTAAGCCAAGCCTCTCAGAATGTCTGTAGTGTCTCAACATAGCTCCACCACTGAGGGCTTGAGCATTTATGCATGGGCCCAGAGGGAACATATTTAAACTGTAAAGGAACATCAGCAGACAATGAAACTGCCAGTTTCTCTCAGAAAACATATAAGATACCACACCTAACTCAGACCTGTTACAGATAACGAAGCCATTTTTTTTTAAAAAAGCTGTCTTGGGGCTGGAACAATGGCTTAGCAGTTAAGAATATTATGTCATTTAATAAATGCTTTGAACATAACAAAGAATACATACTGCTCTTCCAGAGGACCCGAGTTTGGTTTCCAGTACTCACAATGTCAGGTGGCTCACAACTGTCTATAACTCCAGGTCTAGCAGATCCTACAACCCTGGGCCCATGGGCACCCCTAAACATATGGCATATATACTGGCAAATACATAAATAAACATTAAGAAATTAAATTTAAAACCTTTTTGTCATTAGAATTATATAAAGTTTAATAAGAATATCCATTATCCCTTAGTGCTCATGACCTAGCGCTCTCTCTCTCTCTCTCTCTCTCTCTCTCTCTCTCTCTCTCTCTCTGTCTCTCTGTCTCTCTCTCTCTCTCTTTCTCTCTCTCTCTCTACCAGCCTTGGTACTCCATGTTCATTGATTCAAGTATGTGATGTCTTCAGCAATAGGATCTTACTGTCAAATTCTAGAGGGTAGCTCAAGAGAAATGTCAATAGTTTGTGATATTTGGGGAGATTTATGGGACCTTACAGACCATAAGAAGTAACCTATTTATGACACTGTGCTTTCTATTAGTTTGCCTCTGGTATGTAATGGGGACTTGGTTGCCCGGTTTTAGGATAATTCCGTTTTAAACACACACAGACACAGATACACGCACACACACACACACACACACACACACACACACACACACACACGTGTATATATATGTTGGCAACCGTTAGCTGCTGGAAAAGGGAGGGACAATTTTCTCTAAGAGTATATCTCCTGATAAGTTGGCCACACTCCAGTGGAAGATCACAGCTCCAGGAATATTGGGCATCACACATTGGTCTTGATGGGTTCGGTGGTATGGAATTGGGGTGGGTCTGGGAAAAGTTGGGAGAGGGTGTGACCATGACCAAAACATATATGAAATGCTTAAAGAACACACACACACACACACACACACACACACACACACACACACACACGCACACACCTATGTAATCTCTCTCTTTATAAAAGAATGTTCTTTAATGGCTTATGATGCAAAAAAAAAAATAACATCTGAATCCAAAAGATCTTTAAAATACTTTACACTGAATACTTCCAATATTACCAGAAGGTAAAATTTAATTGCTTAGGGGTTTCACATTTTTAAAGACTTTATAACCATACCAGTTGAAACTATAAAAAGCAGGGGCATTAAGTGACCTGCTTGACTCTGACTATGTACATTTCTCCACAACCCTAAGGAATCTGCTAGAAATACCTTTTCTTTCTGGCTCCAATTTGTTCTTATATTAAAGTTTCATTCAATGTCAGTATATCCACAGTAGTATTGAAGGCCAGTGAATGGCCATAGAGGAGATCAGGCACACCTGAAGAATAATATGAGATCAAAAGGAAATGTCTTTCCATTATTTGAGCACAAGTTAAAGTTAATCTAAATATTCACATATTAAAGCTTAATCTGTTCTTATAGGAAAAAATATATATTCATCCATTTCATTCTCTCACATACTCTTGCTCCCGCTCTCTCTGGATCAAGCACAGGGGTATATGCTAGGCAAGTGTTCAACCACCAGTCTGCCCCCTGAGCCTCACACCTTATTCATAACTCTCTATTTTTTTGCTTTGGCAAAATTGTGTATTTATACATAGAAATCATACTGCCTAAGTCAATATTACTTTACAACAGCAATTGTAGACTGAAAGAGTAAGTCACACGGCTCCCAGGGTGAGGGATTGGATCACATCATTTCCTCAGCAGGCAGGCAGAGAGATGGTTTCCAACTATTGGGCAGACAGGAAAGAAAATGTAGCTTAGCTGTCTTGTCAAAGAACAGATATACTTGGCAGCAAAAATCCATGTTCTTTGTCTAAAGGTCAAACATGCAGCCATAACCCCTCCACTGAGATGTGTCATAGGTGGGAGGGGGTGGGGAGATGGGGGAGTGGGGGGTTCGCTGGCTTCCCTAGAAGGTGCCCACTACCTGCCTTCTTCCAGTGACAGCACTGGCCAATCAGTCATTCAGTTTAATGTAACCCACCCTGACATAACCCTCTCTTCACTCAGCATCACTCTGATAAAGGCAGGTGAGCAGGAGCTGGGATCACTGAAGATCCGTGTATGGTCTCTACCCCAGGAAGGTCATCATCTCGAGAGTGAAACTGGATATGATAATTCTATCAGGTCTTTAAATAACTCAATCCAGATTATAATTTAGCCAGTCATCAAAGGTTGACAAAAAACTAAACTAAGAATTATAAGAATAATGTACTCAGTGAGTTGCCATCCCTAGTCCCGAGCTTAGCCTTGAAGTGGGTAAGAGTTCAGCAGTGAAAAGCTGATGTGTGTTGTTTTTGCTGAAGGCCCTCTCATATTTCTGCTGCAAGTGAACTGTGACTGTTTCATAACATAGGATGGTATTGACTGTAGTTCAAGGAATGAGAACCATTGGCCTTCCACAGAGATGCCAGGGCAGTGATGGACCACAGCACACTCTCTTCCAAGTCAGTCTGTTTCATATCAGCAAGCTCCTGCTATTTCTCCCTGTTGAGCTCCTACTGATTAATCCCTTGTAGGCTTCAACAGAGAAGTCTTTGCCTAGAATTTTCCGGCAACACTAAAGGGAATTTTCTGACAACAGCTTAGTCATCTTAGCCCGGTGCTCTGAGACATGTTTGGTTTCATGTAGATAGCTGGTTGGTGCAGAGAAGGAAGGCCACCACTCCATCCTTCTCATGTCCCTATCACCTCTGCCCTGGGCCCCAAGTTTCTGAGCAATCACTATCTAGCATGAAAATCATATAGAATTTCATATCATTGCAGAGGCCTCACAGTGAAAGTAGATTCGTATTCAGAAGTTTTCACTCATTGCTGAAATTAAAGACAGCTAGGATTAGACTTCAAATCAATATTGAACTAAGACTTGGGAGTCAGGATTATGAAATCTTATCAGATTCCAAAAATGCATTTTCTGAAATGTTCCATAGATTAAAACAGTAACAACCAAAGAATTTGGTGAGCATCCTGGATTTATGTCCTAAGAAAATGTGTTCATCAACTGAATCAGCCAGGCACAAGAGAGATGTATCTAGGAAATTAGAATTCAAGGTAGACACATTCCTCTGTGTATGAAAACAAGATGACCTTGAGTTTATGTCTAGAAGAAGGTTGGATGTCTCACTTGTGAATTAGGAGGAGAATAAAAATGTGTTTGTGGGAATGACTGTCTGGGGGATATGTTGCTGTGTGATGTTCTATTTATGCTTTCCTTTGTCAGACATTTGTAGAGATTCCAAGTCTTGGCTTAGGTGAAAACATAGAAATTGAGGTAACCTGCTATTAGAGATACCCAGCAGTGGTTTATTATAAGAAGCATCAAAGAGATAAGTAACCAAGCACTAGTGTACCTACCTTCTGACAGTAACACTGGAATAACTTGCTGAAATGGCTAATTCCACCTCCTTCTGAGGAACAGACTCGAGGGAGTAAAGTAGATAGGTGTTTGCTGAGGACACTGCAGGTGGACACCTCCTGCCCCAATACTCAGTATCATTGCAGATGAGCGGGACATAAAGAATAAGGGAGAGTGTAAGAGTCAGAAGATGGGGAGGACTGCTGTGAAATGCTGTCTTTTGGATATGCCATGGTGAAGCCTAAACTAATTATTCTTAATCAATAAAAAAATCAGGAGTCAGACATCAGAGTAAGAACCTGAAAGATCAGAGAAGCAGGGAGCAACCACTAGTGACTTCCTACCTCTTCTATTCATTTCTCCAAAAAGGGCCGAGATTCTCTCTCAGCCCCACCTTACTACTTTCTGTCTCCTATCTGTCTACAGTCCTCCAAACCTCTATGGTTAATTTTGGTCAGCTAGTGACTAGCTCCGCTCTCAGACTCCAAGTAAGCTTTATTTGTCAGAACACAATCAAAATATCACACAACACCATGGCTGTTGCACATACCAACTCACAGTAGCTGCATGAGGTTGCACCAATTAAAAACTTCCAGCTTGAATGAAAGAGAGGCTATAAAGGCTCAGCGACTACCTGAGCTATTGGTAGTTGACGGCACTAGGAAAAGGAGAGTCACTTTTCTTCATTGAGAAATGGCCACTGTAAGGTTTACCATGCCACATTCAAGGGCTGGACAACCATGCACATGTGGACAACATTAATTATACTCAGTGGATTGAAATAATAATGATAGCAGCCAGATCCTGCACATCCTTCACAGGGATCTATCTGGGCCCACCCAAGAAGGCATATCTTGTAGTTTTCCTCGACGCACTCTCTCCATATCAGAATTAACAGAATAAAGCCACATACCCAGATCTCAATGCAAAAATACAAACTATATGTAAATTCAAGGAAGCATGCCTCTAACCCACCAGTCCTATAGAAATACCATCTCTCTGGGTCCAGCAATATCCACCTTTGCTCAGTTTAAGTGGGATGTTTTGTGATTTATCTTATTGGATTATTATCTTCAATAGAAAAACTATTTCGGCCAATTCCTGTATATATTAAATATAATGCAATTGCTACACAGAAAATATGAAATAAATACGTGTTATTTGAATGAATAATCTCTCATGAAACTACAAAAACAAAAGAAATACTCGCCAATGAGAATTACCTAAACAAGCACCATTTAAAAGAACCTATTTCTCGTACTGGGTTGCCTTGCCTAACTTTAATACAAGAGGAGGAGCTTAGTTCTACCTCAACTTGATATGCCATGTTTTGTTGACACCATGGAAGGCCTGCTTCATTCAGAACAGAAACAGAGGAGGAGAGAGGGGCAGAGGAGAACTGAGGGGAGGGAATGGGAGGAGAGGAGGGAGGGGATACTGCAGTCTGGATGTAAAATAAATGGATAATTAAATTAGTAAAAAAATAAAAAATAAAAGAACAATCATAAAGTTTATCAATGGATTCAAGAAGTTTAAAGAAAACACAAAGAAATAGATTAATAAATTTTAAGCAAAAGAAGTTAAATGAGAATAAATGCCCAAGTGATGTTGAAGAAAACATAAACATAAGGCTAGTGGAAATAATAAAGAGAATCTAGGAATTGAAAATGAAATTCAGTGTGGAGATGGAAACATTGACAATGACCCAAGGTGAAATGGATACGGAATTGAAAAACCATTAACTATTTCATTACCTTGAGGTATTGTCTATCCTTGATGGTAAGATGAGGTGTGTTGCAGCAGAAAAATGGATCATGTTTTATTTTTTTCTCTTCTCTTCTCTTCTCTTTCCTCCTCCTCCTCTTCTTTTTTCTTAAACAAGGTCACTCTATAGCTCTGGCTGTCTTGAAAGTTTCTATGTAGACCAAGCTAGCCTTGAACTCACAGAGATCCACCTGCCTCTGACTCCGAGGTGCTGGAATTAAAGGTGTGCACTGCTACCACTGGTGGATCTTGTTTTCTCGTTTAATCTGGTAGTCTGTGGTTTTGTATTAGGGAAATGAGCCCATTAATATTGAGAGTTACTAATGACCAGTGTTTATTGATTCTTGTTATTTTGTTGCTATGGTATAGGTTCCCCACCTCTTTTGGTCTGGGATTATTTATTCCTTGTATTTTCTTGGGTAAGGTAACCTCTTTAGAGCAAATTTTTCTTTCTAGTGCTTTCTGTAGAGCTGGATTGGTAGATACATACTGCTTAAATTTGGTTTGATTATGGAATGTGTTTCTTTCTCTGTCTATTGTGATTGATAGTTTTGTTGGGTATAGCAGTGTGGTCTGGCATCTGTCATCTCTCAAAATTTGTGTAACACCCATCTGGGGCTTCTGGCTTTTAGGATTTCCATTGAGAAGTCAGGCATTATTCCAGTAGGTCTGCCTTTGTATGTTACTGGATCTTCTTCCCTTGCAGCTTTTAGTAATTTTTCTTAGTTCTTTTCCCTTAGGGTTTTGATTATCCTGTGTTCAAAAGGGAATTTCTTTTTTGTTTTAGTCTATTTGGTGCTCTGAATGCATCTTGTACCCTGATATGCACCCACTTTTTTTGGTTGGAGAAATAACCTTCTGTGATTCTGTTGTAAATATTTCCTGTGCCTCTAGCACCAGTTTCTTTGACTTATTCTAGTCTTCATATTCATGGAGTTGGTATTTTCATAGTGTCCCAGATTTCCCGGGTGTTTTGTGCCTGGTTATGTACGTATGTATGTATTTATTTACTTTTACGTTTAACATTTTCTTTGACTGGGGCATCCGTTTCTTCTACCTTGTCTTCAATGCCTAAGCTTCTCTCTTGCATGTTTTTATTCTGTTTGTGAGTCTTACCGGTAAGGTTTTTGTCTGCCTTCCTAAATTTTTCATTTCCAATTTTCTTTCACTTTAGGTTTTCTTAAGCGATTCTATTTCTTTGTTAGGTTCTACTTTCATGTATTGAATTATTTTCATTATTTCATCACACCACATTGTTTGTGTTTTCATAGACCTCATAATGTTTATTTTCATATCTCTTGGAGATCCTTGAACTTACTGAGTAAGATGAATCAAACAGAAGATAGAATATCAGAACAGAAAGAGTATAGGATCTAGATAGAATAAAGAGAAGCAAGAAGGCCCAGAGAAAGGATAGAACCAAACATGATTGAAGAAAAAAAGTCAGCATAATGATCCCTAATGATATTCTTCTCTACTCATGAATTGTTGACTACCCCAATCTTCATCAGAGAGCCTTCATCCAGTAACTGATTGAAACAGATGCAGAGACCCACAGATAAACATTAGGTAGAGCCCATGTAATCCTGCTGAAGGGAGGGAGGAAAAATTGTATGAGCCAGAGGGGTCAAAGACATCACAAGGAAACCTACAGAAACAACTAACCTGGGATCATAGGAGCTCACAGAGTCTGACAACCAGGAAGACTGCATGGGACTGACCTAGGCCCTCTATACATATGGGACAGTTGTTTAGCTTGGTCTTCATGTGAGACACCTAACAGTGGGAACACAGGCTGTCCCTAATGCTTTGGCTGGCTTTGGGGAACTTATTCCTCATACTGGGTTGTCTTGTCCAGCCTGAATACAAGGAGAGGTGCTTAGTCTCACTGCAACTTGATATTACATGCTTTGTTGATATCCATGGAAGTCCTTCCCCTTTCTAAACAGAAGCTGAGTTCGAGTGGAGTGATGGGTGGGGAGGCAGAGGGGAGGTGGAAGGAGAGAATGGGAGGAGAAGAAGGAGGAGAAACTGGGGTCAGAATATTAAAATAAATTAATTAATTTAATTTAAAAATAATAAATAATATAAAAAATTTAAAAAGCACAGCAAGGCAACACACAAGAAACATGAGACATGAAAAGACCCAACTTTTGATATGTAAAAATAGATAAGGGACAAAAATTCCAAGTCAGTGACATAGGTCAGATCTTCAATAAGATGTTAGAAGAAAACTTCCCCAAACTAAAAAAACACACCCATATAGATAAAAGAGGCGCACAGAACACCAAATAAACAAAACAAGAAAAGAAAATTCCCTTAGCATACCATAGTTAATTAACAAATGTACAGAACCATGTATAGAATAAGAATAAGAAAGTATATTGAAAGTTACAAGAGAAAAAAATTACATATGAAGGAAACTCCATCAGAATAACAGTTGTTTTTCAATGGGAACTTTGAAAACTAGATGAGCCTAGAGTAATGTATTCTAAATCCTAAAAGGCCATGATGGCTGACCTACACTAGTATATCCAGCAAAACTAACTGCCATAGTTGAAGGATATGAACAGCCTAAAAAAAAAAAAATTACAGCCAACAGACCAAACCTGAAGAAACTACAGGAAGCAACATTTCAGACAAAAGAGAGGAATGAGCATAGTGAAGAGACTGTAGGAAAAAAAAAAAAACCATAATTGTTTAATATGAAAGTACTAGAGTGGCCCACAGAAATCCACAAAGATACCCCCACAATAGACTGCTGGCAATGATTGAGAGACAGCCCAAACTGACCCACTCTGGTGATGGGATGGCCAAACACCCTAATTGTCATGCTAGAAACCCCATCCAATGACTGAGGGATCTGGAAGCAGAGATCCATGGCTAGGTCCCCGGCAGAGCTCCAGGAGTCCAATTAGTGAGAAAGAGGAGGGTCTATATGAGCGAGAATTGTTGAGACTAAGGTTGAATAAAGCACAGAGACAAATAGCCAAATGAATGGAAACACATGAACTATGAACCAATGGCTGAGGGGCCCCCAACTGGATCAGGCCCTCTGAATGGGTGAGACAGTTGATAGGCTTGAACTGTTTGGGAGGCATCCAGGCAGTGGGACCAGGTCTTGTGCTCATTGCATGAGTAGGCTGTTTGAAACCTGGGACTTATGCAGGGTCACTTGGCTCGGCCTGGGAGGAGGGGACTAGCCCTACCTGGACTGAGTCTACCAGGTTGATCTCAGTCCTGGGGGGAGGCTTTGCCCTGGAGGATGTGGGAATGGAGGGTGGGCTGGGGGGAAGGGG
>CABHPP010148595.1:28128-42587 GCA_902168425.1 Peromyscus attwateri
GGGGGGAGAACAAGGGAATCCGTGGCTGATATGTAGAACTGAATGGTATTGCAAAATAAAAAAAAAAGAAAGTATCACTGAGAACACACACAAAAAATCAACAGCACAATGACTGTAATCAATAAGTAACTTTCAATCCTAACTTGATATATTAACAGCTTCAATTCTCTAACAAAAAAAGCACAGGTTGGCTAAATGTATCAGGAAATAAAATACATCTACATGTTGTCTCTAAGAAACACATCCTAACATTGAAAGTAGGTACCACCTTAGAGCAAAAGAACAAACAAAATTACAGCAAGAAAACTGGACCAGGAGGTAAGCAGGTATCACTGTCCCAATATCTGACAAAATAGACTTCAATCTAAAACTAATCAGAACGGAAAAAGAAGAGCACTTCTTCCTAATTAAGAGAAAAATTAACCAAGAAGACATTACTATCCTGAAAATATAGACACCAAACTCTGGAGCATCCAATTTCAGTTGAAAAAAATGTACTACTGGAATTAAAGACACATATTAATATCACTCATTAATAGTAGGTGATGTCACTACCCCACTTTCTCCAATAGACATGTCATCCAAACCAAAAAATAAACAGAGAACTATCATAATAAATGATATCACACATCAAATAGATTTAAAATATATCTACAGAACATTCCACCCCAACATCAAAGTATATATATATATATATATTCTACTCAGCAGCACATTGAAGTTTCTCTAAAATAGACAAAATCCTGGGACACAAAACAAATTCAGAAATACTGAAATCCTCCTTGTATTCTATCTGACCACATTGCCATAAAACTTGAAATCAACAGCAAATAAACCTCTTGTAAGTACACAAATTCATGGAAATTAACCAACTCATTACTGAATAATGAATAGGTCAAAGAAGAAATCAAAAATGTTCTGAAACTAAATGACATTGAGGACAACACACCAAAACCTCTGGACACATTGAAAGCAGTCTTATGAGGGAAATTCATAGCTCTAAGTGCTTACATTAAAAAAAAAATCAGGCCGGGCGGTGGTGGCGCACGCCTTTAATCCCAGCACTAGGGAGGCAGAGGCAGGCGGATCTCTGTGAGTTTGAGGCCAGCCTGGGCTACCAACTGAGTTCCAGGAAAGGCGCAAAGCTACACAGAGAAACCCTGTCTTGAAAAACCAAAAAAAAAAAAAAAAATCAGAAACATCATGAATAAATGACTCAATAATCCAAGTCAAAAACTTGGAAAAATAAGAACAAACTGAACTCAAACCCACTCTATGACAAGAGATAATAAAAATCAGAGCAGAAATTAATAAGGTGGAAACAATTCAAAGAATCACTGAATCTAACAGCTGGTTATTTGACAAGATAAACAAGATTCATAGACTCTTGACCCAACCAACCAAAAGAAGGAAGGAAAACACCTGAGCTAGCAGAATCAGAAATGAACAGAGAAACGTTATAATAGGCATGAAGGAAATTCAGGATGTTATAAGGGGATACTTAAAAAACCCATACTTCATTATGTTGGAAAACCTAAAAGAAATGTGTGAATTTCTAGATTTTGGCAAATTCAGCAAAGTTAAATCAAGAAGAGGTGAACAACCTAAAAAGATCCACAACAAATGGGGACATAATAATAAAAAGCCTTTCAACTACTAAAAAAATCCAGGCCCACATAGATTAACAACAGAATTCTGGTAGACTTCCAAAGAATATCTATAAATTGTGCTTCTTAAACTATTACAAAAAATGGAAAAATAGAAGACTTCAAAATGCCTTCTCAAAGAACCAGAAACATGCTAATATCAAAACAAGGTAAATATACTACAAAATAGAAAACCATAAGTCAATATTCCTGATGAATTCAAATACATTCAATAAAATACTTCAAAGTAAATACAAACATACATCAAAAATTTTAACCACCATGACCATGTTAACTTCATCCCAGAGATGTGCCTGTTTTGGGACATATGTAAGTCAATAACTGTAGTAAACCACCTAAAATGATTCCAATGCAAAAACCACATGATTATTTAAATAGATGCATAAAAAGCATTTGACAAAATCCATCATGTTTTTGTGATAAAAATACTAAGGAGATTATGAATAGAGGGAACATGCCTCAACATAATAGAAGCTATACATGAGAAATCCTCAGTCAACATCATCCTATATAAAGAACTTTAAGCAATCCCACTGAAGTCAGGAACAAACACAACTGCCCTCCATCCACACTCTTTTTCAATATTCTACTCAAAGCACTAGCTAGAGCAATAAGGCAACAGAACAAAATCAAAGGGATGCAAATAGAAAAGGGAGATGTTAAATTATCCCTGTTTGCATACGACATGATATTATATACCAGGGATCCCAAAAATTCTACCAGAAAACATCTGAAAATGATGGACAATTTCAGCAAGTTGACAGGATATAGAGACAGTGTGCACAAATCAATAGCTTTTCCACATGCCACCAACAAACATACAGAGAGAGATGTCATGGAAACCTTTCCAGTCACACTAGCCTCTAGGAATTAGAGATTTAGAGTAATCCTAACCAAGGAAGTGAAGGACCTCTGCAATGAAAATTTTAAATCTCTGAAGAGAGAGACACAGGAAGATACTAGACATTCCATATGCATTAATTATAGGATTAATATTGTAAAAATGACAAGTCCATCAAAAGACATTTACAAGCACAATGCAATTGCAATCAAAATCCCCATCTTACTCCTAACAAACAGAAAAAAATGAAAGCATTCTAAAATTCATAAGGAACCCACAAAAGATCGTGTATGTGTGTGTGTGTGTGTGTGTGTGTGTGTGTGTGTGTACACGCTAGATGGATTACCATTCCAGACATCAAGATATATTACAAAGCTATAGTAATAAAAACAATATGGTATGGACACAAAAACAGACACGCAGACCAATGGAAATAAACATCAAAGTCCCAAACACGAGTACATGTAACTATAGACATCTTATATTGAACAAAGATGCCAAAAATATACCCTAGAGATAAGAGAACATCTTCCACAAATGATGCTGAGAACACAGGATCTTCACATGCAGAAGAATAAAATTCGACTCTATCACCTTAAACAAAAACTTTTTTTAAGTGGATCAAAGACTTAACTGTGAGGCCTAAAACACTGAAGTTGCCAGAAGAAAACACAGGCAATACCCTATGAGACATAGTGCTGTGGGATAATGCTCTTGTACACTGTAAAGATTTGTCACTTGAATTGGTTTAATAAAACGCTGATTGGCCAGTAGCCAGGCAGGAAGTATAGGTGGGGTGACCAGACTAGAAGAACTCTGGGAAAAGGAAGGACAGAGTCAGAAGTCACCAGCCAGACACAGAGGAAGCGAGATGAGAATGTCACACTGAGGAAAAGGTACCAAGCCATGTGGCTAAACATAGATAAGAATTATGGGTTAATTAAAGTGTAAGAACTAGTTAGTAATAAGCCTGAGCCATAGGCCAAACAGTTTGTAATTAATATTAAGCCTCTGAGTAAATTGTTTGGTAAGTGGCTGTTGGATATTTAGGAGTTGCTGGTGGGACAAATACCTCCACCTACAACATAGATTGAGGAAAGGATTTTTTGAATAGGACCACATTTGCCCAAGAATTGAGACAAACTATTAACACATAGGACCACACAAAATGAAAAGTCTTATTTACAGCTAAAGATAGAATTAGTCAAGTAAAAAGGAAACATATAGAATGGGAGAAAATATTTGTCAGTCATATATCTGACAGAGGATTAATATCTAGAATATAAAAAATTCAAGAATACAGTCAAATAAAAAGAAAAAAAACTAACCCATTTAGAAAGTGGATTTGGGTTTGAACAGAGAGTTCTTTAAATAAAATAAAAATGACTAAGAAATACTTCAAAATGTTCATCATCCTTATTAACTTGGGAACTATCAATCAAAACAACTTTGAGATTTTGTCTTACCCCAGTCAGAATGGTAAAAATCATTAGGACAAACAATAAATGCTGCAGAGGACATGAGGAAAAAGGAGCCCTCTTCACTCTTTGTGAAACTTAAAACTGGTCCAGAAACTTTGGAAATCAATGTGGAGAACCTTCAAAATCTATAAAATCTACCACATGATCCATCTATGCTACTCTTTGGCATAAGTCCAAAGGATTCAACATTCTACTCCATAGATAACTTGCTCAGCCATGTTCATTGCCACTCTATTCATAATACCTAGGAAATGGAAACAACCTAAATGTCCCTCAACTAACAAATAGGCAATAAAGATGTGATATGTACATATGTATTGTGGAATCTTTTCAGATGTATAGAAAAATTAAGTCATGAAATTTCCAGGTAAATAGATGGAGCTAGAAAAGATCATAGTTAATGAGGTAACCCAGACCCAGAAAGACAAATGTTACATGTTCTGTTTTATATGTGATTCCAAGCTACAAATCTTCAGATGGCAAAACAAACAAACAAACAAACAAACAAACAAAAACCCAGAAAAGTAAAAGAGGACCATGGAGGCTGGGGTAATAGAGAGAGGATAGCATATATATATATATATAAATTTTCCCATCTGGGCTAACAACACTTCCACTCCACCGGAGCAATAGAGTAGCTAATAAAAACCCCAACAGCACACATGAGAAGCTCCCTTTTGAACTGCTGCTTGGAGTTCTTCAAGAGATTCCCAAAATAGTATATGCTATTGCTATTACCCTTTCTTGCATACCAGAGGCATAAGATAAATCCCCATTGCTAAAGATACTAAGTAGAATGTAAACACATCGCAAGGCATTGGAAACATAAAAGTTGATACAGCATTTTGTTTAGACTCAGGTTTGGAGGACAAAGCTCTCTCCTGCTGAATTTTTTAAATTAAATATACTTTAACTGATATATAAAAACATGAGATTTGGCATCAATGGTGTATTGTGTGATTTTTCAATGCATATGTACATTTCCTGCATATGTACATTTCTATTCTGGCTGCCATGGGCCACACTGCTACTCTACCCAAGCATAACAATACATAGCATACTGTAGGGGAATGCCTTGATTAACTTTCCTTCTATAGGGAATTTGTATTGCTTGTTCATTCTATAGCATCTGCAGAAAGCCATGAGGTGTCCAGTATTGATTTTCTGGGTATTCACTATCAAACTGAATTGTACCTGTAATACGTGTTTCCAGTGAATTAACAAATTCCAGGTATGTAGTCCATGGCAATGACATGGTACTAATTTGAGGGCCTCACAGAGACCTAAACTTATGATTTTGCTGTCATGAATTCAGATATAACCCATCAGATCTCACTTGGTAGTCATTTTTTATGGCATATTTTTTAATAATGGTAGTCATATTTTACATGCAGCCACTTGTCTCTAATATTAGACCTCCGAATTCTTTATCTAGTCCTCAGAAAAATACACTGACCTAGCACAGTTTCTGGCCTTCTGCTAGTCAAGGTCCTCTGACCAACACTAAGCCAATCACATGATCTTTTGCTACCATTCTGGTTCTGACCCCAGCTCTCTCCTGTCACTCATTCCCTGAGGTTAAGAATCTGCCCTGGATACTGACTAGATAATATCCTAACAACAGGAGCACTCCTGAGCCAGAGACCCACTGCCTCTGGCTCCTCCTGACTTCACAGCTGAGTTCCAGGCTGGTTTTAGGCCCTACTCTGTGTTGCAGCAGGTGCACTGATGACAATCACTGGGGCTTTGGGATGTCACACTGTGCCGGGTGATCGTTTTTTTTTTTTTCCTGCTACATCTTGAACTCCACTTGGGTGGACTTTTAGCTATACCATTGCCATACCTATTTGGATACCATTCATGTTCAGCCAGTTCAGCTCAGGGTTGGCAATAGCCCTACTGTCTTCTCATTTGATCAAGAGAGCCCTGTTACAATATCTTACGATTCTCCCAAGACCTGCTCTGATGGTTAACTGACAAATCTGAAGATAAGATTGAATCACATGAAGTAACCTGCCTGTTTAAACCCACCTCACCAGGTACTTGTCAGACTCCCAGAGGTTCATGCAATCACATGTGACCTGAGGAGCCAGGCAATCCCCAGTCCTACACTGACCTTTAAGATATCCCACCCTTTGTTTAGGAACCGAGATGGAGAGACTGCCTAGGCACAAGGTGGTAGTCTGAGTATCTATCCTGAATATAAGATCTTGTGTTGTCTTCTTGTTCAACACTTTTAATCTTCAGGAAGCTGTAAGGTTCATTGATCACCTTCACAAGAAAAGCATCCATGAAGAATGAATAATGGAGCACAGGCGGGTGTGAGTGACAGAAGACAGCGTAGGAATCAATGTCTGACAAAACTCTAATGACAATCTGATAATAGCGCCTCAAAATTAGCCTCTTCTTCACAGATATTGTAAATTGTGCAATAAGGGAGGAAGTCTTGGCTGAATTAATCACTACCTGGGAGACAATTTCACAGTAGAATAAACAAGTAGAGATAAAAAGTGATAAATACATTATCCCATCCAGGTCCTGGCCAGAGTCAGTTCTTTGAAAAGCAAAGGAAGGAAGAAAGAATGGAAGGCAGGCAGGCAAGAAGGGAGGGAAGGAGAGAGGGAGGGAGGGAGGGAGGGAGGGATGTAGGCATCAGTGACTAGCTAGCCTTGCTTAATCAAACAGGAAAAAGGAAAGTCAGCTCTTATAAAGGATATTCTGAGATGCCAAATACTTAATGCAAAGCCTTTTTTTTTTAGCTGTTGGTTCCCACAGACAAGCACAAGCCAGTCTTGTTCGACTTCCAGATCAGAGGACAATAATTGGTGGAGAATATTAGAGGAAAAGCGGATAGCATGTTGGGAACTGTGGGGTGACTGTAAAATACAGTAGAAAATATAGAACACACACTTATTTTCAATGCAAGTGGCCCATTCTCTCCATGAATTTGTTAACTTCTTGTTTAAGAATTTTAGGCATCATCTTGAGGAGATTGCAGGAGCAAATCAATTGGCAGGAAGTTGCCCTTGTTTCTCGAAAACAGTGACTGTCCTTCATTTCTCTCTGCTGGAAGGTTGAATTCTCCACATTAAAGCTATATTACTCAAAAAACAGAACTGAAACTCTTCTGTCATAATATGATTGGGTTTTTTATCACTTTAGACCCATAGTGGGAAAATAAAAGCCTGTTAGCCCTCGCAAATCATGTTGGCTTCACGGAACACTGGATACTCTGGTTGTGACATTTAACTGGGAACAGTGGGAGTCAGTCAGATGGTACCCTTGGCACGAAAGACTTTGTAATAAACTAGGATGGCTGCATTACATAAGTGCCCTACAGAGATGTGTCCTCTAAACGTGCCCAGGGTTCCTTGACATAGTTTAGAGTCCTCTGATACTCTATAATTTAACACACTCATCTGTTTGTTTCCAGGGGCATGCCAGAGAATGTTCTAAGAATCAGTGATGTGTGCAGCCAATCAAATTTCTCTCTAAGCACACTGCCAAGATATCTCAGATGACTCAAGAATTACACTAACTACTAGCTTAATACAACAAAAATACTTCTAAAGAGAAAAATGATATTTACTAATCTAAGCAAAGCCAGTTTTGTTGAGAAATGATATTAAAGTGAATTTTATGTAGTTAAACTAGACTGTAGATTTTTAAGTTTGTGGAGTCAGATTCCTTTGGTCATATGTATGATATGTTATAATAAATTTATCTTATAACATATGTCATGTTATATATCATACATTATATATTATAATACATACAATATATGGTGCACTTTATATATAGCATTTTATATACATACATAGATAAGTCCCTAGGACAATGCTGTGCTCCAGATTCTCTGTCTTATTGTTATATTACTCATGGGAAGAAGGATGCATCCCATTCATGTACCCAGGTACTTCTTTGTTTTTCAAGGTTCATTTCTTAGCCGAGCCTATTATGTAAGACACCATCTCTAAACATTTTTTTCCCAATAGTTATATTTTTAAGCCTGCTTCAGGGTTAACAAGGTTAATTTAAAACTTACAGATAATCTTAAAATCTTACATCATAGTAATATAATTGGGACAACTATCCGTCTCTGAAATTTTAGTTAAAAGATAAGGATAAAATAGTTTGGGTACAGTACTTGTTAAATGATTTACATACTCATTACACAGGTTAACAAGTGGCTCAGGAGGAATAAAGTGAAAACAATGTCAAACTTTTTATCCTGCTTTGAATACCTGATTTAAAATATCTAGTTTGTAAATTGACAAAAATTTACTTTAAATCTTCCAAAAGGAACTCCATATTGGGCTACCTACATTTTAGATCCAAATTCCTGTCACCAAAGAAAACAAACTTTTTCCTATTGAAAACAAATATAGTATATTATATTCCTATTAAAATGTATACACATATAAACTAGGCCCAATCATTGTTGCTACTAGGAAGACACAACAAATCCAGCACTGTAAAGGGCCCTATAGCATGCTTATGTGTAATGAACAATCTTAACTCCATTTAGCCTTCCTAGAGGTAACCAAAGACTTGGCGGAATCTTCTTATCCAAATTATACAAAAGATGTCAGTCCCTATTAACAACAACCTTCATGATGTCTTATTTTATGGTTTAGAATCATATGTATGTATAAGAGGCTTCATCCTGCAACTGATGTAAACAGATATAGACCCACAGCCAAACATTAGATGAAGCTCGGGGAGTCCTGCAGAATGGGGTGGGGGTGGGGAGAAAGGATTGTAGGAGCCGGAGGGGTCAAGGACACCACAAGAAAATCCACAGAATCAGCTAACCTGGGCTCACAGGGACTCACAGAGACTGAACCAACAACCGGGCAGTCTGTATGGACTGACGTAGGCCCTCTGCATATATGTGACAGCTGTATAGCTTGGTCCTCTTGTGGGACTCCTAACAGTGGGAACAGGGACTGTCTCTGACTCTTTTACTGGCTTATGGGACCCTACTCCTCTTACTGAGTCTCCCTGCCCCCAGCCTTAATTCATGGAGAGGTGCTTAGTCTTACTGCAACTTGATATGCCACATTTTGTTGATACCCATGGGTGGCCTGTGCTTTCCTAAACAGAAAAGGAGGAGGAGGGGACTGAAGGATGGGAACAGAGGGAGGGGGAGGGGAGGGACTGGGAGGAGAGGAAGGGGGGAAAGCTGTGGCTAGGATGTGTAAAATAAATAAATAAATAAGTAAACCAAAGGGAACATACACAGGTGCGACTCTAAACCCAGTTAATTCTTGATACATGTATAATGAGAGAAGACAGAATTAAATTAAAAGTTTGGAGACTGAAAGATTAGGAAGTTTATATTTGACTGTGAAAAGCAAATTCCTCTCAGCTTTTAGTTATTATATCAAGTAAGGTAAACCTACTGAGGGGAATACTGTGATATCCCTTCAATAATTCATAGAACAAGTAGACAGAAATACAGTGAAGATATGGAACATTTGAAATACACTCTCAACCAACTTGATGTAACTGACAGTTATTGAACATTATACTTCTAATAATACAGTAAGCATTCTTTTCTGTTGCACCTAGAATGCTTTTCAGCATGGAGGATATTGCATGCCATTAAAAGTATCAGTCAATTCAAAAGACAGAAATCATATCAAAAATATAACTTTATTGGCTGATGAGCTGGCTCAGTGGGTGAAGGTACTTTCCACCCAAGCCTGGAAATTCAAGCTTGATTCTTAGAACTCACATAATGGTGCAAGGGGAGAACTGACTTCCAAAAGTTTTCCTCTGACATCCACACACATTCTGTGGGATGCTTGTCCATACATACACATCACGCACACATACACACACACACACACACACACACACACACACACACACTTTAAATGAAAGCTGTCTTTGAGGCACAGTGGTATTTTACTAGAACCAATGAGAGAAGTTTATCTCAAATTTTCCTATTGCTTAGAAACTAAATAATATCCTAAAAGTAATACTTCATGTCAAAGTAGAAGTCAAAACAGAAGTGAATACTATTTTGAGCTAGATGAAAAGGAAAGCATATTAGCTTCAAAGCAATTTGAAGACAGACAGGTATACTAGTTACTTTTCTCATTTCTGTGACCAAATTCCTTACAAAATCCATCCTTGGGGAGGTTTACTTGGGCCTCCAGTTTGAAAGGACACCGTCCATTACGTCAGGAAGGAGTGGTGGCAGGGGGTGGTCATATTGCATCTACAGTCAGGAACCGGAGAGTGAACAGAGAGTGGAATCAGGTTCAAGGCCCATCCGCAATGACCGGCATCCTACAGTGAACCTCCAGTTACTTATGATTCCCCAATATTCTCACAAAACATCACTAGTTGGGGACTAAATGTTCAAGTACGTGAAAGTATGGGGGACACTTTACACTTCAGCCACAACCACAGGGCATGGTATAGATCAGAAAGGAAAACAGAGGAGCAAAAAGCATTAAGAGAAACAGAAATAAAAAGCTGGATCTTTGATAAGATCAAAAACTGTCATTGAAAATTTCCACAGATTATTCAGGAAAAGAAGAGATGGCACCATGAGAGATTACAGGCAGTAAAAGGAGAATGATAAACTGTTATGAACATTAAATTGGGCAATTTATGTAGGGTAGACAAATTCCTTGAACAATAAATTCTACCAGAGACAATGTAAGAGTAATTACCTGACTTGAATAGGCGTACATCTACCTGAGAAAATGAATTTTCAAAGATATTCCCATAAAGAAAATTACAGGCCCAGGTAGTTTGACTAGTGAATTCTACATAGTACTTCAAGGAAAAATTATGACAAATTTTCACATGCTTTTTACAAAGTAGAAAGGATAGGTTGTTTTCCAATAGATTTGTTGAAGGCAGAATTACCTTCATGCTAAAACTACACTAAGATATCGGAAGAAATAAAACTAAAATCTTACCCTACATGAACACAGATTCAAACATTTTAAATGAAAGTACTAAATTAATAATGTATCATGACCTAAGAGTTCATCCGAGAACTGTAAAATACTTGACTTAACATTATATCCGAATATAAATAATTTAACTGTCCTTTCCCCTGGTGCCTGTTAGGAGACTTTAAATCTGGGAGCATCCTGAGTAACACACAACTATGCGATTCATTAGCCTCTGAATCATTCCTTAGTTATGCTGAGAGACAAAATGGTTCAGGTTGGAGCTATTCACTAGAAAGTTCAGCAATATGATTACAAGGTAGGATCTTGAAGACAGTCTGACCTCTAAGAGGCAACAGAGGTGGAGAGGTAGAGTTTGAGTATCTGCTTGAATGAATCATGGAACTCAATGGCATATTCTCAGGTCCAGATGACAATCATCAACTCTGAAGCTTCCTAGTTAAGCACATGATGTGCCAGGACAGGATGCTCACTGACTCCATAGAGAGGGAACTTGGCTGGGCGCTTCACCATATGTGTGTCTGGCTCTGGCTAGTTTAGATTTATATCCTTCCAAAGAAAACAATGATTATGGCACTTTCCTCAATTTTGTATGCCATTCTATTTAGAGATTGGACTTGAGGGTGACTGGGGAATTCTCTGGATCTGTTGTCATCAGATAGTGTGGTTGGCCTGAAATGTGGTTGGTTTATTAGTAAGGTCAATCTTGGGGAGAATCTAGTCCATAAGTTGGAGGTGGCTACCATACAATACATTCAAATACAATTAAAGCAACTAGAGAAGCCATGTTATTATCTCAACTGAGCCTGAAAAATATTTACCCAAATATAGCATTTAATCTTAACAAATATATTCAGCTATCAATCTAACAGAAAGAATCCATGAGAAACCTATCCTATACTTAGTTGTGAAATACTGTGAATTTATTACTGAAACTGGTAACAGGATAGGTTCTCATCCCCCAAAAATTGGGAACCTCCAAATTATTATCAAGGCAGATATTCATTACTCGCCATATTCTCTCAGCTACCCTGACCTCCTCCCCCACACCCAAATTTAATGCTTCCTGGTCCTTGTCCATTGTTCCTTTTATCCCTTTGTACTATTGCCTTCAACAGCATCTTCTGAACAAAGCAGGGCAGCTGCACTTATAAACTTGCAGCAGTTATGACAGCATGCAAAAGAGCCGTGTAAGCCAAAGATCAACCCAACTAACGCTGAACATGGAGAGGGGAGCTGGAGATGCAGCTCTGCTGATAGCTAAGGAGCTATGGCAGTTGTTAGCTGCTGGTGACAGTCAGTTTTCTCTAAGCATGTAGCCTCTTGTAAGTCAATCTTACTCCCTTGGAAGACCACACATTCAAGAATATTTGGGCAGCACACATTGGTCTTGATTGATTTAAAAAAAAAAAAAAGGACACAAAGTTTCTCTACAAAGTGGGTAGAGAACAGAGTGTGAGCCTGGGAAGAGTTGGGGAAGAGCAAGTGTGTATGATCAAACACCTTCTATAAAGTTCTCAAAGAACTAACTTTTAAGAGCAGAGATAATTGAGTAAAAGACAACCAGGTTAAATAGAGGAAACGGTAAATCTGCCTATCTCCATAGATGACATGTTTATCAAAGTTAGAAAACTGAAAACTCCAGCATGGATACACATTGAACATATTAAATATGCTTAGCAAGTGTGTAAGATATAAATTCATTATATAAAAATTGATTGCATCTTTTTCTAATGTTTTGCTTTTTAACTAACATTCTCCAAAACAGAAAATAGTTGATTCTAATATTATGTAAAGAAAGTGCAAAATCAAAATGAAATGAAACAAAAATAGGAAAGCATCTATGGGGATATGTAAATGGGACACAGGAGCCAAGTTAAAATGCTTGTAATGGTCAAAACTAGGATGAAATTGTGCAAAAATGTAAGGAGTACATGCTGAGAAAAGCAACATATTAAATAAGTAGGTAATTGAGAAGATGTGACAAAGGCCTTACACAGAAGAGTTCCAGGTACTTTATGTAAGTATTCCATTGTTAAGCTGGGGTGACAAAGCCTGCTCTGGACGTGTGGGCAGAGCATACTAATTTCATTCCAGAAATTCACGGTGTTGAAATCTGAGAAACACTGTCTGCTGGGAGATCAAGGTTAACAGCAACAGTGATAACTCACGGTGATCATTTCTATCCTTGATGTGATGTGATGAGAAAGGCAATTTATTTTTGTGGTCATCCATCCGTCCTGAAACCGAAAACCCCATTCTATTCATGAGGAGAACAGAAAGTCCCAACTGAGGAATATTTTACAAGATGCTCAACTAGTTTTCTTCCTGACAATGAAGGTCATCCAAAACAAGGAAGGTCTGGATGACCGTCAGCAGGGATAAGAAGCATGAAACCTAAATGCCATGAGGCATTATGGAGCCATGGAACTGTGACAGAATAAACTACAAGTTTTAGTTAACAATAATGTATCGATAGAGGTCCATTACCTGTGAGAAATCTACTGTGCAAGACATTTATAATAGAGAAAATGAGTGTCATTTTATGACAATTCTCTCTTCTCATTTTATTAACAATTGTAGAACTGTTTGTAAAAGTCTACTTTAAAGCACATATTCCTAACTAAAAATTTTTGCTTTGTAGAACTATCAAATAATATTTGGGATTTAAAATGTTTAAAATATTACTTAAGATAATATTTTAAAATCTATGAAAGACTATTAAATCAGATGAAAGATATACAGTATTACATACTGAAACTATTTTATAGTATTTCTCTTGTTTTTGAGATTGTAATATAATTTCCTTTTCCTTTCCTTTCCTCCCTCCATACCCTTCTATATCCTTGTTCTCTTTCAAATTCATGCTTTCTTTTTCATTAACTGCTGTTATCTGCATATGTGTATATAAATACATTCCTAAATACATAAATACACCCCACTCAGTCTGTATAATATACTTATATATATGAAACTATTAAAGAATTGCTGAACAGTCTATTGTGGGGGCATCTTTGTGGATTTCTGTGGGCCTCTCTAGGACTTTGCTTCTTCCTATTCTCATGTGGTCTTCATTTACCATGAACATTCCTTGTGTTCCCTCTCTGTTCTTGATCCAGTTGGGATCTCCCGCTCCCCCAAGTTCTCTTTCCCTCGCCCCTCGCCCCTCATTACCCCGACTCACGTCCAGACTGTTCATGTAGATCTCATCCATTTCTCCGTCATTGGGCGATCCCCGTGTCTTTCTTGGGGTCCTGTTATCCAGGTAGCCTCCCTGGTGTTGCGAGTAGCTGTCCAGTCATCCTTGTTCCACAACTAGTATTCTCCTATGAGTGGGTACATACCATGTTTGTCTTTCTGAGTCTGGGTTACCTCACTCAGGAGGATTTTTTTCTAGATCCCTCCATTTGCCTGCAAACCTCATGATGTCATTGCTTTTCTCTGCTGAGTAGTATTCCATTGTGTATATGTACCAAAGTTTATTTATCCATTCTTCGGTTGAAGGGCATCTAGGTTGTTTCCAGGTTCTGGC
>CABHPP010148596.1:0-40455 GCA_902168425.1 Peromyscus attwateri
CAGAATTCCCAGAGCTCCACTTAATGTTTGCCTGTGGGTCTCTGCATCTGTTTCTGTCTGTTGCTGGATGAAACCTCTCTGATGACAGTTGGGCTAGGCACCAACCAATGAGTACAGCAGAATATCACTAGGCATCATTTCATTGACTTTTTTTCTGCCAGTCCAGTTTATTTTTATCCTAGGCCTCTGGGCTATCCATTCTCTGGGTCCTGGCACACCAGGCAATGTCAGGCATTGGCTTCCTCTCATAGTATGGGTCTCAAAATCCTCTTGTTAAAACAAGTATTTTATGATCATTGTTTCACGGGGTTTAATCCTTGGGAAATGCGAACTACCTACACATAATCTCATAGTAGTAAAAATCTTCCAATTAGAGCATAAAAGGACAGCAAAGGAAAGAGTATAAAATAAAATATACATTTAATATGTTAATGTTAAAGTACAACCACGAATTGCAAAAAGCATAATCAAACACAATTTTATGCCTCTAAATAAGCTCACATAATTTTGACAACTCTAGCTATTGATCTAGGGATATGTATATATGTGCATACACACACACAGAGTTTGGTTGGGGTACAAAGGATGTCAATGACTTTCTTAATTGGTGATTTCTTTTTTCCAAATACAAAATGCCAGCATCCAAAGATACTAGGATAATTTTGATATGATTACGCAATTAACTTGAATTTCCTCATAGTGATATTTACACAAAATTAATTGCATATTGAAAGTATGAAAAATAGTTCCTTTTTGATAAAGTCAAGAATTTAGGCTTGGGTCTGTATATATTAGTATATAAATATATACTAATGATAATACTCCATGAGCACTTTGATGAGAATGGATGTAGGACACAGCTTTGTGCGTGTGACTTTTCCGTTTCAGTGGCTCTTTCTACTGTCTGTCCCCAACCCCTGCTACCTAGCACTGTATGTCAGTAGTGCATATCTGGGGCACAGACAGAACTCACAGGAAAGACCCCTTTCTCTGAGACTTGTGCAGATCCGCACTGGGAAATACCATTTGACTTCCCTTTTGTGGTAAAACGTTTTCCTTTTGTTTGCAGAAGACCCTGCATGCCCCCTATTGCATTTTTTAAATTTTGAAGTATCTTTCATGGAAAATAATTTATCACACTATCACAAAAATCTGCACTTCACACCCAGCGTCCTCTATTTTGAGCTTTCTACAGCAGTACCCAAGAATGGGGCTCTCCTAGAATCTTAAACTCACATAAGGATTAATTTAATCGACTTCAGTAACTGCACAAGGTGTCCATGTACTATTTAAGCATTATTTCTGGCTGTGTCTCAAAGGATGCAGTTGGCATTAGGTAGTCAAACTGCCTGAGCTTGTACACAGGCTTTCTCCTACCCTTGGGACTGAAACTTTTTACCACTCCTCAGAGGATACAGACCTTGTTACACATCTGTCACTGACACTGAGTGTTGACTGATAGTTTATTCATTTAGGACTTTGAGCTTTCAGTAGAAAGATGAACTGAAAGCTAATGACTCTAGTCAGTTCTCTTGTCCCAGGACCTTGAGATTCAAATGAGGATCTGTAATTAATACAGTATTGCTTTGGCATTTCTAAGACTATCCTGTACAGATGTTACCCACTCTAAGCATGGAAGATTAAAAGTTCCAAGTTTATATCTATTTTAGATAATTGTTAGGTATAATTAACTTGTGTATGATACATGACTTTTTTTTTTTCGAGAGTTCTTTGTGCTCAACAATAAGGACAATTCCACCTATTGTATACTGCTGTTATAAATATTAAATAATGTTCATGATGAGATTCAGACTTGTATATGTAATTTAATGTTCAAAATGTTATAGAACTCTGCCTGTATGTATCTGATCTTACTTCTATCCCTTTTCTATCCCCCCTCCCTGCCTTCCTCAGTCTCCCTCAAATCTCTCTCTCACTCTCTCCTGGTCTCTACTTTTGTGGAGTCGTGTGTGTGTGTGTGTGTGTGTGTGTGTGTGTGTGTGTGTGTGTTTGAGGTAGAATGTCACTTTGTGTCTACATTGTTTTCAAACTCTGTTTCTCTGACTTCCTTGTGTTAGGTCTGGGGTCACACAATATTGGGGGACAGACCACCAAAGTCTATTAAACCAGAAGCAAAGTTTATTCCAGAAAAATAAAAATAAAATATTAAAATAAAAATAAAACACCGTGGTGCACAAAAGCTTATCAGCTAGGTGAGACCACAGCCAATGTTGGAATTCTGGGGCTCTGGCAATGGAGGCAGGTACTGGCCCTCTTTTATAGTGTCAGGCACCGGGTGCATGCTAGAAGTCACGTAGAAACAACTATTAAAAGTTAATGTTGGTCCAGGCAGTTGTTGGCTATAAGGGGCAAGGGGGTTAAAAGTTAACCCCTAGCTGTTGACAGAGGAGCTGGCTGTAAAGCAGACAGCCATTGTTAGCAGTTAACCTTTAGAGCTGATGATTGTCAGTTTTTAATCTCTTATGCTTCTAATTTTTTTTTTTTTTTCGAGACAGGGTTTCTCTGTGTAGCTTTGCGCCTTTCCTGGAACTCACTTGGTAGTCCAGGCTGGCCTCGAACTCACAAAGATCCACCTGCCTCTGCCTCCCGAGTGCTGGGATTAAAGGCGTGCGCCACCACCGCCCGGCGTTAAGCTTCTAATTTTATATTTCTATATTCCTGGACCCTTCACTTGGAACAAAAGATCTTCTGGTATCTGATGGTTTTTAGCGGCACTCTTACTCTGCGAGGAAAAGTCAAGAAACACGACAGAATCCACTAACATGAGTTTTATTAAAGAAGGGAAAGGGATGGATGTGATTAGGCCTGCTGAAGGACATGTGAGGGAAGAAGGGTGGGTGGGACAGACACATGGGGCCAGCTTTTTTAAGGACCACCCTGCACATGCGCACACACGCTCACGTGGCTACTCCACGCATGTGCTGGATTACATAGGATATATGGCACGGAAATGACTAAGTGTCCCACCGGACATGCGTGATCATGGGGGGATTACATAGGAACATCACCATTCCAGGTTTCTTGTTCTTGACACTATGGGGGAAGAGATTTCTGATTCATCATGAGGAGTTCCATCTGGATCTTCTTGTTAAGAGTGCACAATTATCAAAGACTGTGAATTTTGGCTAAACAGGAGGTGGAGGGTTTTTGAGATCAGCTTCTTTGAAGAGGGAATGAGTGGCTGTTTTCCCTCTGGAAAGTTTGTACAAAATACTTGGAGAGGTATAATCTGTTTCAAAACTATCTGGTCCCAATATTCACGTTCTCTTCCTTGTCAGGAAATGTAATTCCTTTTCTTTCTTTTATTTTTTTTTTTTCTTCTTCTCTTTCTCTTTTTGCTGCAAGCCACAGGAAAATATAATGGAATTCACCTACTATGACAAAAGCTATTACTTGGAAGAGTCAAGAACTTTTCTGAAGGTCAAGCCATGGCTTTAGAAGTCTTGGTGATATTTTAGCTTTTGTATATATTTTAGCCGGTTCCTGCAATGATTTTCTTGTGTGCTATGTATGCTTCCAAGAACTCCTAACAGTGTATTTATCTGATATACTTCTCACACATCCTAGGCCAAAATGGCAAACAGACCAACCAAATGCTGTCTCCTGAATTAAGGGACACTTCCTGTCTCCTAGGCATAGCTTTATTTCTTGTGCAAATGAAGCTCAGACCCTCCTTTCTCTCCAGCCCAAATGGCATTCCAGAGCAATTGACTCAGAACAAAAGGACTTTTTTGCGTACCAGATACAGTGAAGTATTTATAAAGGCAGGTCTCCTAGCTCCTAGCAGAGTTACCCTGCCCTGCCCGTATATGGCAGCATAGGAAAATAGAGTCAGTTTTATTTTAGTGACTTATAGACTCCTTTACCTAACCACCTGTAAGATTGTAGTTTGAGCACATTTATGATAGACTCGTAACGCTTCACCAAACCACTTACAACAGTGTCTTTTGAGCACATAAATTCCCTTTCTGACTTATTCCAGGCCTTAACTGACCCCACCTCCTCTATTCACTCCCTTTGTGGGTTGCAAATGAAGCTGGCTATCAGGGCTCTGGTAGGGAGCTTGGAAGCTTTTGCTTGGTATTATAAGGGTCAGGCTGCTGGTAAGAGAGAGACAGGTTTGGGGGAGAGAGGGAAAGGAACCATGATGGACAAGAATGAGGATGAAGATGAGGAGGGAGATGGAAAAGAGTTAGAGTTATGAGAGGACAGGAAGAGAAGGGAGAGAGAGGAGCTAAGTATGAGAACAGAATTGAAGCCGTGTAGAATTTAATCTCAGAGGAATAAAGTGGACAGACGAAAGAACCTGGTATACTTAGATTATTTTCCCGCAGATTACCCCTGCCATTAGTAGCATCTCTTCTGAGTCCCTGGGAAGGAAACTAAGAGGCCAGCCCTCAATAATTTCTGAACTCTTTCTCTCTCCCTCCCTCTTTCCCTCCCTCCCTCCTTCTCTCTCTCCATCCTTCCCTTCTTTTCTCCCTCCCTCCCTCCCTCTCCACCCTCCCCTCCTTTTCTCCCTCCCTGCCTCTCTCTCTCTTTCTTTCTTTCAAGAATTCCACTGCATTCTATTCTAGAATTCCACTCTGTCACCTCATTCACACAGCTTTGTCCCTGTGCCGCATGAAACAGTGAGGGCGTCGAGAGATACACGTGGAACTTAAATATGCTTTGTGTTCTCGTTCCTGTGAGATGGACTATAAACGCTACTGTAAAAAGTCACTTTGTATCTGCACTCTAGACTAGTGATACAAAGCAAGAGAAAAGAAACCTGCTTCCTGGTATCCGTAGCCATTTATTCTTTTACTCCATAACTGACAGTAGAGTTGGTATTCCTTATTTAAAATGGATTCTATCCTAAAATTGAATACAGTGAGCAGTGCTGAATGTCAGATAGATTACAAATATGGGAAAATGATACCCAGACCCTCAGGTGCCTTTAGTATTGAAGCATGTTTCCGACCTGCTACAGCAATGCTGCCAGCATCCACACCTGTGGGGCGTTTTCCCACCAACCCCACAGCTTCCCAGAGTTTTCTTGAGTGTGAGCAGCAGGAAATATTAGATAGAAGGATTTATTGCGGAGAATCTTGCGGATATAAACAGATAGAAAATAAAGGATAGCCTGGAGAGGGCCTGGAACCTATTCCAACGGGCCCGAATGTCTCTGCCCCAGGGTTTTTATAGAGACGCCAAGGGGTGGAGCAAATGACCTCCTCCCCCAGCACAGCCAAGTGCAGACCATCTCAGGCACCTGTACTCAGGCCCGTGGTCCTAATCATCCTCTATGCTGACATGCTGGGTAAAGCCATGAGGAACCCGAGAACGGGCTCCCACACACACCCTAGTCAACTGAACATGCCTATTAATCTATATTTTTAATTACACGTGTTTTTAAATGAGCTACATAAGCACAATATCTTTAACAAGAGTAGAAATATATATACAGTATAATAAAATTAATTGTAAATTTGTATCAGTAAACTAAAATGCATACCAATGTAAACTATGTAAGATTAACAGTTGTTTTTTTTTTTATTAAAGTAGATTCAATACCCTTTCATCCTATCATTTCTATATCCCCTTTTTCTTTTTACAATGAGATACCTGAATCTAATGTCCTTTGTTCAGAATTTTTTATGACCATTACCAATAACAACTTGTAACCAACCCCCTAAACAAATGACAAATATCCGTAATTTATTTTTGGGAATGTGGGCATAATTGTCTAGACTACTCCCTGTTGATTGGGGGTGATTGTAATCTTTGGAGGACCCTGAGAAAATTTAGGATTATGGTCAAGTCCTGACTGGAGTATGCTCTGAGGCTGGATCATCTCAGCCAGCAGCCTTGAAGATGTTCTGGATGCAGAACTCAGAGGAAACTATAACAGAGGTGCTCTGAAACATTGGATCATCTGGGCCATCTGTTTCCATCAGAGGTTTTTCAGGGTGTCTTCCTTGATCAAATCTATTTTTTTCTTATCCCAGAATGAACACATATTTTATTTCTGTAGAAATAAAAGCAAAACCTCTTCCCCAAAGTAACAAATTTTTTGACTTAAATTTTGAAGTCAAGATATTTTAAAAATACATAGGTTGTTTCAATCTACTCAACTTTCATAATCAAATGTCTCTCAGCAGTTACCATTTGTTCATTACCAGTCAAAAAATTTAAAGACAATGCAATAGCATACAGTATCCAGACCCATCCCTTCTCTTTTCTCTCCCAAGCCTACATGTATCTTTAAATACAATGTGACCCGTTTAGAGGTTTGTTTGTTTTTTTTTTTCTGTCTGAATCTGTCTTTATTGGGTATCTGTAAACTTTTCTGTCTGTATGAGCAAAAAAACTGTTATACAACTTAGATCATGGCATGCTGGTGCTGACTATTCCCCCTTGGTTCCCTGAGAATCTAGTCTTACAGCTGGAGCATATTTACTGCCAGCTCTGGGAGCCATGTTTACTACTCCAACTCTGGGAAGTTTCTAGGTCCATGCTACCACCATTAGTGCTCATAAACACCATATAAGTGTTTGAAAGCAGGGCCTCTTAAAAGAACCATCCGTTTTTGCCATTAGCAGTGAGCCAGAAAGCCTTCTCTTAAAGGAGCAGCACCTCTGCTCACTGTCAGCAAACAGAGCCCACCAGAGAAAAGGCAGTTACCAAGAAGCTGTGGCTTCACTCTGTTCTTGTGTGTCTAGAATCCTTTTTGAAGTTTTGTCAGGTTTTATGTGGAAATTTCAGCCCTATGTTGAAGCATCATATGTAAGCAGATGTTTCTCTCCTGCCCACCAGTTCTAAATAACCACTCAGAAGCTTAATAGTAATTCTAAATGCTTGGTCAGTAGCTCAGGCTTATTACTAACTAGCTCTTACATTTTAAGTTACCCCATATTCCTTATTTATGGTCTGCCACATGGCATTACCTTTATTAGCATGGCACATTAATCTCCTGCTCCCTCTGCATCTGCTGGCAATTCCTAACTCTGCCTTTTTCCTTCCCATCATCCTTAGTTTGGTCACCCTGCCTATTCTTCCCGCCTAGCTACTGGCCAATCAGCGTTTCATTAAACCAATTTGAGTGACAAATCTTTACAGTGTGCAAGACTTCCACAGCACAGACTCCTTTCTTTTGTAAATAGGTTGTACTTCCTTGGAAGGCATCATTAAACAGATAGGTAAAAACCTATTTCTATACCACTGTGTTCAGTGTCAACCATTACAATGGTACCTCAAAGTTTTGATTATGATAGCCTTGTAATGAGTTTTTTTATGAGTAGGAAACGTGAGTTCTCTAATTTTGCTGTTTGTTTGTTTGTTTGTTTGTTTATTCCAAGTCTTTTAAAATTGCATTGAATTCTAGAATAGCTTTGCTTGTATGTTTATAATAAACAGATTTGGAATGTTTGTTAGGTGGTATTAAAGCTATAATTAGCTTTGTGCAATGCTGGTAGCATATCTATATTGAAATCTTCTTGTCTATGAATATTTTTTTTTTGTCTGCGTTATGGTTTGTAGTGTAGGAAGGCTTGCCTCCTTGGTTAAGTATGCTCACAGTATTCTATATAATTCAAATGTTATTGCATACTAATAGCTTAATAGCTTTCTGAAGTTTTTCTCAGCCTAAGTTTTGGAGAAATGCACCTGATTTGTCTAGTGATTTTGAATTCTACAACTTTGCTAATTTTTAAAAATATTTTTGACAGTTTTTTTTTTGGGGGGGGGCGGTGTTGATAATTTTCTACAACAAAGGTTATGCCGGTGTGAAGAGAATTAGCAGGAAACCAAGCAGGCTGCCAACGGACTTTCCCCACTCCCTCTGTTACTCTAGACCCAATCAATCATCAAGAGTCCTCCCTAGTGCCGCAACAGAACACCAGCTGCAGCTTCCCCTCCCTGCTGTCCAGGCCCCTTGTGGAGTCCACAGAACACCCTCCCTGCCTTCCCCTCCTTCCCACCTCATCTCTGCGTCCAAGCCCCAAACCCAAGCAGACGACTCCTGCTGAACCACAGGCCAGGTCTGCCAGATGATCAACTAGGATTTGGGGCGCGGGTGTGTGTGTGTGTGTGTGTGTGTGTGTGTGTGTGTGTGTGTGTATTATTTTCCGCAAAGGTCATGTCAATATGAACAGAATAAGCGGACCAGGTAGGCTGCTCTGGGACCTTCTCCACTGTCTCCCTGCTACCCCAAACCCAGTTCTCAGGGTCGCCCCTATACCCCTATCATTGCAGACAGAACACCAGCCGCAGTTTCCCCTTCCCTCTCTGTCCACGCCTCCTGTGGATCCCTCAGACTGTCTTTCCCCTGGCTTTTCCTTGACCAGCCTCCAACACCAGCAAGCACTCTGCATGAGCACACCAACCATGCAAGCCGGTAAAACAGACAAAGCTCAGCCAGAGCACTCTTGGAAAATCCAGAGAGGAAACAAAAACACCCCCACAACCAGAATTACTTGTTCTTCTGCTAGATTACTCTTGTTTTTCTTCCCTCATTTTTCCGTCCTGAGCTGCTACAATTAGACTGAGTGGCAATGATCAAAGCAGACATCCATTCATCGTTTTTCTACAGATAAAATCCCTTGTTCAGGTGCCAGAAACAGCGTGACTATTTATCCTCTACATTCTGTTTTGTTTTGCTTGTTTATTTATTTTACACATAACCTTTCCTTTAGATAGAACCCTGTATGATGTTGTTTTATTAAACATTAAATTGTCTTTTAAAGAATTTTAATTAATATTATTTATAATAATCTTACCTCTTATATTTAGGTTTTGTTGAATTTAATAAATCTGTGAGTGTGGAACTTAAAACAAAATTGAACGTGTGTTGGCTATTGCTTCTCAAAAGATTTTTTCTTATTCTTTCCCCAGTATGCTTTGTTTTAAAGATTATAAGTGCATATGCTTTAATTGCCCTTCAAATAAACATTATCTTCACATTACTTAAGCACTTCCCCATTTTTTTTTTTAGTTTCTATTCTTACCTCTTCAAGCATATTCACGTTTGCCTCACAATGCCGAACTGTTGTTCTAGTGCAGTGTGTTTATGCTTTACAATTTGTAGGTTCTTGCATCTAGAATTTTAGTTTTCATTGTTAGAAAACCATCCTGGTAGTCTTGAATTACTAAATGATGGTAAATGGCTCACTGCTATAGTTTGCTACTGATTTTTTTATTCAGTGACTTTTTTTTTTTTTCACAAAATGTGCTGAATTTTATGATGCAGAAACTTCTGGTGGGATGTTAGAGA
This sequence comes from Peromyscus attwateri, assembly GCA_902168425.1. Lineage (NCBI taxonomy): Eukaryota > Metazoa > Chordata > Mammalia > Rodentia > Cricetidae > Peromyscus > Peromyscus attwateri. The sequence goes on from CABHPP010148596.1 coordinate 9,275, forward strand.
AGGACAGTTGTGCTGTTTGGATGTTAAGTGTATTTGTCCTCACATAAATATTATATACCTGAATGTAGCTATATTTTGACAGTATTTATTTAACTAGTATTTTAAATTACACATGCACATGTATATGAATGTAATGCAATAAAATTAAAACTTAAAAAACTGAGCCTTGCATTCATCACATAGAAGGGGTGCAAAATTGGTCCACATACACCATGGCCTTTCACTTATAACATTATCACATCTACCTTTTAGGCATAGCCATGACTTATAAGTATCAGGAAATAGTACTTAAGTCTCTTTTGCTGCCTTCTACCTTTCATAACATGGAAAGTGCTAGTATCAATGTATATCCCATAGAATGACTTAGAACTCTCATGAAATAACAATTTCAAAGAGTTGGTGAAGCAAACTTAAACATTAATTCCCTTCCTTTCTTCCCTTTAGATTATCAAGCCAACAGCATAGGCATAGAGAATACTTCCGTCTTTACTCTCTGCCAAATCCAAAATGGCTTCCTTTATGTTTATTTTCTTTGTTTATTGGTTAGTATTAGCTGGAAGACAACATTTATAAAATATTGAGTGTATTTACTTTTGCTGGGTGAATAGGGACGACATTGCTTTGGAGAACTGGCCATACTCAGATAGTTTACATTATGAGGACTAATGGACCAACTCGTTATTTGCAGTAAACATAATGAGACTATTTACCTAAGGTATTCTGCAGTAAGCCTTAGTCACTTATTAACTCTGTATTGGCAAATGCCCTTTCTTGGCTCAGTGGCTCTCTAGATGCTTTGCTTAGGGATTTGCCAACCTCCAAGCAGTGAGAGGACTATGGGACTCCTGCTATATAATGGGCTTCTCTGTCACTCATAGCATCTAACTCAAGGAACAGTGACAAGATGCGGTCTGCTTTTACAATCCCCAGTCTTTTGTTCCTGAGTCTTTTTTTAGTAGGATTGGTCCCGAATCCAAAATTAGCTACAGCTACAAAAAAAACCTATCCTCCTTTTTGGGATCAGGTTAGTGGAGATATAAAAGAATTTCCAGTACGGGGTAACAAGACCATTATTAATATGTGGAATTATATGGATCGACTACGGATGTATAAGATTCTCATAACACAAACCAACAAATATTTTGTGCAGTTTGGATCAAATGATACAGGCAATGTACTGTGGGCTCTCACCTTAACTTACGGAAAGCTATATAAAACAGGTATGTACATTTTAATACTTTCCAATACTTTTCTTTTTCATTACTAAGTTCTGAAATATGTTGAAGTGTTACCTCATTACAACCTTTTCTCTACCAGTGTGAAGAACTTTCTATGGTTTTAGGTCAATGATGTCTGTGGGTAATATTATGTAGTATACTTGTCTCTACATTTCATAAACTCTCTGGTATTAGAAGATGTAGAGTCTTTATTGTAAATCCTTGTTCTATAAGCTACAAGTGTACACAACATGGAGAAGAAATATCCCCTCTAAATCAACAATCCCCAGACATCATGCCCTAGCTTGACCATCTTCTTGGAGAAATTGGCACTACAAATACTCCTGTCTTGTGAGTTATGATTATTACAGAAAATATTACAAAACACTAGTTCACTAAGAAATCAAAGTGAAATTTCTTACAAATAAAACCAAGAATATACTGTTCCTGAAATGCCTGGATTTTGCCTCACGTTAACAGGAAGAAAAGCTAAGACATGACACTTCCTGCATGGTGTCCTTGAAAGGAAAGTGTGGAAGACATTGAGTCACTCACTTCTTATACTGAAACAAGAAAGATGGGGTAACCACTTAGAGATGGGAGGCTTCCCTTGGGAACTGTGTTTCTGGAAAGTTCTTTTCTTTTTCCCCCCTATGTTTAGTCATATTTTTCTATCCAGTGCTTATTTTCTAAAGTCCTTGAATTGGTTTTCTTACCACTGAGGCTTTCTCAATTTAGTAGCTTTCCTAGTTCATAATATTCTTCTTTCCCAACTCATCTTCATTGGCTGTGAGTAGACCCAGGACAAGCACAGAGTGAGAGAATACTAGAATGTCACACATGGTTACAGAAAGACGGTTTCTGTTGATTACAGTTGCTTCACAAAGCACTCCCTTTGTGGGAAGAATGACTTGGCTCTCAGAGGACACCTGGGAAGTATGAGCTTCTGCACAGGGATTTCTTTTTAATAAATTTATTTATTTATTTATTTATTTATTTATTTATTTATTTTTATTTATTTATTTCACATCCAGGCAGCAGTTTTCCCTCCCTCCTCTCCTCCCAGTCCCTTCCACTGACTCTGTTCCCATGCCCCAGTCCACTCCTTCTCCATTTCTGTTTAGGAAAGGGCAGGTCTCCAGTGAGTATCACCAAAACATGGCACATCAAGTTGCAGGAAGACTAAGCACCTCCCCATTGTATTAAGGCTGGGCTAGGTGACCCGATAAGAAGGGTGGGGCCCCAAAAGCCACTAAAAGAGTTAGAGACAGCTCCTATTCTCACTGTCAGGAGTTCCACAAGAGGCCCAAGTTATACAACTGTAACATACATACAGAGTGCCTAAGTCAATCCCACATAGGCTCCCTGGCTGTAGGGTCAGTCTCTGCGAGCCTCTATGAGCCCAGGTTAGTTGATTCTGTGAGTTTTCTTGTGGTATCAACAAGGATATTTACAGATGAGTTTCAGGCTGCTTTCCAACTCCCAAAGCCCCTGGAAGCAGATGGAATGCCATGTGGCCCCTTTTACAAGCAAGGACCCTTCCTTCCTGCATTTGCTTTTTTTCTGTTCTACCCTTTCTCATGAGTGTCTATCAAAAGCCTGAACATTCATGCTGGACATTTTTACCTACTCTTTTTGTTCTGCAGGTAGATTTTCAGACCCTTCCAATATTTCAGTATGTGCTTATGATGCTGTATCTCCTGGCTGTATAGCATTCAACAGTGGCTGGGGAGGTAAGTGTTCCATTTGCCCTATGTGTCTTTACTGATGCTTGCTTCTTTATGGTGTGGGATGGATTAGCTGAGGTAAATACTGTCACTTCCTTGGTGAAGATGCACAAATTTCTCTCCAGTTTCCTTTGGTTACTAAACAAATAAAGGAAACATATAAAGGTCGTTCTTACTGTAGTCTTTTCTGAATTATGATACAGAGCCCATTGCTGCCTTGAATGTTAAAAATGATAGATTTCTTTCTCTTTAAGTACTCAGGGTTTGAGTTGCTTATTCTACATCCTTTCAACACTATTTCTACCAATGACTGTCTATTCTACTTATACTCCATAGCCATATTTAACCCCTTCAGAGGCATGTTTCAAATAAGTCCTGACTACAGCATTAGAATTTCCACAGCACAGTCAGATATTGAAAGCAACTGAACAATTTACTTCTTTATCCTCCTGTTGTAAAATCCTTTTTCTTATACATTGATTTCTAAACTTTCCTTCCTCTGCTAAACCTTTCTTCTGCTAAAATGAATAAACAAAAAGGTTGCTTGTGAGTTCACATTCACACTAGCTCAGTCATTTGGGAGCTTTACGGGAGTACATCACTATAGCATGATTCTGATAGACCTAATGGTCGTCAGAGACCCCTTCACAAGCAAAACTCACTGAAGACAAAGTTCTAAAGGTGAATAATATAAATGCTCATTTCAAAATGATTGTCATGCTTTATAATACACAAAATTATTTTAGTTCTATTACAGCGTGCTCAAAGTAAAATTCATATCTCATTCACAAGGGCCTCAAAACCATCCAATGTCTAGGGATAAACCTAAGCAAGGAAGCGAAGAATCTCTCCAATGAAACATCTAAATCTCTGAAGAAAGTGATTGAGGGGGAAATGAGAAGATGGAAAGACCTCCCACGCTCATGGACTGGTAGAATTATTACTGTGAAAATGACCAACCCATCACTAGCAATTTATAGATTCAATAAAATCCCAATCCAAGTCTCCATGACACTGGATAGACAAAGCAATCCTGACCAAAATAAGCAATGCTAGAATTACTTCCATACCAGATTTCAAGCTACGTTATAGAACGATAGTAATAATAGGGTTGGAGTGTGATGATATATTATGTCCCCCAATATATTGTACACCCTAATAAAGCTTATCTGAGGATCAGAGGAAAAAGCCAGCCACTATATTAAACACAGATGTCAGACAATGGTAACACATGCCTTTAATCCTAGCATTTGGGAGGCAGAGATTCATCTGGATCTCTGTGAGTTCAAGGCCACACTGGGAACAGAGCCAGGTGTGGTGACATACGCCATAAATTCCAACACTAGTTAACCATAAAAGTCTGGAGGTCTGTCTCGACAGACAGGAAGTGACGGAGCTGGGCAGAAAGAGGAAGTGATGTAGCTGGTCAGAGAGAGGAAGTGAGATGGCAGAACAGAAAGGCAAATAGGTGTGAGTAGACAGGAAGTAGGTCTCCTTGGAAGCTGAGGAGTTGTGAGATGAGGTTGGCGGTGGCTTGTCCTATTCCCTGATCTCTCGGCTTTCACCCCAATATCTGGCTCTGGGTTTTTATTAATAAGACCGTTTAGCAATTCATCTTACACTGGAGAGATGGCTCAGCAAGAGCACTTGTTCTTGCAGATTCCATTTCCAGCACCAATGTGGTGCCTTATAACCATCTGTAATATCAATGCCAGGGCATCCAGTGCCCTCTTCTAGTCTCCACAGGCACCAGGCATTCACACAGTGCCCTTACGTGTATACAAGCAAAGTATTCTCACACACAAAATAAAATAAATAATTTTAAAAAATAGCATAATAACAGCACAAAACAGATACAATTTGTGTGCTAATTATCTCTACAAAGCTCTCCTAGTCGCTTGTGTTTCCTAGGACCAACAGTTTCAATAGAATGGCTTGTGGTGCAAGCGACTAAATTATTTAGGTAGATTCTTAATTATTTTGTTAATCGCTATTTTGAATAGGCAGTGGGTAATTCCAGATACTTTTCCTCTGTTACATTGCAGGCATGAACTTCTTTGTGATTGTTATGAATTTCCTTGCTGCAGTAGAATCAAAGTTTTTGAAGAATGTATCACATGAGATAGTGCTGCTTTCTCCAGAGAAACACAAGCATGACTTCTGTTATTCCATAGAGGAATGCAGGAAATCATTCCCACATGCTATGGATGCAGCCAAAGAGTTTTATCAGGTAAAGCAATGCAATTACTTTCAGCTTTTTCATCTGAGTGGCATGTATGAAGACAGAGCAGAGCATCCACTGCGGTTACAGTTGGAAAATCACTGAACCTAATGTTTATGTAGGAGATAAACTACAAGTATAGAATGATATATCTTTTTTTCTGGAATTCAGGTTGGTATTCTAAAATGTTGCTAAATGGATAATTAGCAGTAAATTAGCAAGGCTGTGTTCATAAAAAATTAAAAATTGATATAGTAACTTTCAAATTCTTTTTGTCTATGCAAGTAAATTAACATAAATATGAAACAAGAAAATTAAATGGCACTTTCAAGTGTTGAATTTATTTTGATAATAAATCTATTTCTATATAATTAACTACAGCAGTATTTCAAAGTAAATCTGTTTTAACAGTTCGTGAGCTCAGTTACTAAATTTATTTTGGTTTAATAAGAGTTCTATTCTCATAAATCCTATTGTTTATTCTGCAGTATTTGCAGTCCCTGGTGCCAGCTTCTACTCTCAACAGTGTTTCTGTTTATAACACAAGTGAAGACAGAGCAACCCTTTTAATGTGGAAGGCCTATCAGACAGCTATCGAAATTGGGTTATCAAAGTTCACTGATGTGTAAGATAACTGCTTTCGGCGATACAACCTCCTTTCTATTTCTTCCTGGCACTGTAAACAATAGTGTATAAAATTTTTGTCGTAGTATTCAGGTCTCCTATTTTCTAGAATGTCTGCGGAAGCATCATTTCCATTTAATCTGCTATTCAGTTAAGAATCATTTGGTACACCAGCAAAAAATAAAATGAAAGGTTGGTTGAATATATTCACATCTTTCCAAAAAAGGTTCATAACATTCTCTGAAAGTATCATTTAAAATAAAATAGCTCACTAGGCATAAGCAATGTTTTATGGATGCAGCATGAAATCATTTTCTGTTGTTGGATTTCTGATTTCACACACACACACACACACACACACACGCACGCACACGCACACCCACAGGCATGCACGCATGCACACACACTTTCTCTTACTATCCATAGAATGTTGATTCTAGACCCTATAATTACACACATCCACATGGTTGGGTATTGTGGCACATAGCTGTGACTAGCACTCACATAACTCAGGCAGGAAGACCATGAGTTCAGCCTGGGCTATATGATAAAGTCTGTCTCAAAACAACAGGAGAAAATAAAATAATAGATATTTAAATAATTTGTAAAATCAATAGTATTTACATGTAACTTATGTGTGGTTTTTTTTTTTTTTTTGAGTGCTTTATATAATTTCCAGTTCAGCTATGGTGTAGAAATTGTTGCTCTGTGTTGTTTAAGAAATACATATAGCCGGGCGTTGGTGGCACACACCTTTAATCCTAGCACTCGGGAGGCAGAGGCAGGTGGATCTCTGTGAGTTCGAGGCCAGCCTGGGCTACCAAGTGAGCTCCAGGAAAGGCGCAAAGCTACACAGAGAAACCCTGTCTCGAAAAACCAAAAAAAAAAAAAAAGAAAGAAATACATAGGGGAAATATCTATGCACCTTCAATAGAACTGCATTTTCCCCTGATTTTATTTTTACTGTTACCTGGTTGAACATGTGCACGCAGAACCCACAGTTACAGACGACTATCTGCGTAAGGTAATTGACAGGAGAAAGGTAGTGAGATTCTGAACCACATTTCAAATTGGTGCACTATCCTGCAGCCCAAATCCAAACCTGCTCTAAAACATTAACTTTGAAATACTGATTTCTCTTTGTTTTTACTCTCTAGTTCATTCTTTAATGATGCCTTTCTAGAGAAAACATTAAATGTTGACAATTTTTTAAAGTACTTTTATTGCTGTATATTTTTTGTTCTTCAGTAGGAATTAATTCCATGTGAAGATTATGGAAATTATAAATCTCTTTTTATTTGGTAGTTGTATGTGCAAACTTATTTTTGCTGATTTTTTCCCCATTTGTTATATTATTTTTGCTTATAATGATGTCTGATATTTGGAAGTCTCATGTGTCTGAGTTTGTTGCACATTTTTTGAGATATTTTTATTAATTCTTACTCCTTTGATTTTTCTTACAAAATTAGGAATTTGTTGATATTCATAAACAAAATATATTGAGCATCAAATAAATGTCAGAAATATAGATGCATTTCAGAAAAGTTATCTTTAAATAATCAGTTTAAAATAATTATTTTTCTACATGTTAAATTTGAAAGCTAGAATTATTCACAAAGCTATTTTTTCTATTAGAACTCATTGCCTTTTATTCAACAATTTCTTGTTTCTAGTTCTTTCTCATGAAAAAAATCCTTTTTAAAAATTGTATCTCCATATCTTGATAGATATTGATCTAATATATTATGGTTTGGGGTTTTTATTACTGAAACTATTTTAAAGTTCATGTCTGACAGCACTGGAATAGAATATTCATTGTATCTTTGAATCTTTTTGATTTTCAGCTAATTGTTATTTTTTAATTGTTTTGAATATTTTGGATTATGTGCTGGACAATACAAGAGATATTTGTAGTGATAACTTCTGGTACTATTTAGTTATAGGAAGACTTATCCTTTTTACTGACAGTCATATTAGAATCCCACCTATGCATTCTTGTTTTTGTTTTTTTTTTTAAGATTTATTTATTTATTATGTATACAGTGTTCTGCCTGCAGGCCAGAAGAGGGCACCAGATCTCATTACAGATGGTTGTGAGCCACCATGTGGTTGCTGGGAATTGAACTCAGGACCTCTGGAAGAAGAGCCAGTGCTCTTAACCTCTGAGCCATCTCTCCAGCCCTGTTTTTTTTTTTTTTCTGGAGCTGAGGACCGAACCCAGGGCCTTGCGCTTGCTAGGCAAGCGCTCTACCACTGAGCTAAATCCCCAACCCCCACCTATGCATTCTTATTGCCAACTGGATTATGATTATTGAAAGATGAGTTTATACATGATTCATCTCAATGAAAAAATCTGTGCAGAACTAATGGTTATTTCAGATGAATATGCCCAAATTTAAAATAAAGATAGGTTTCAAGACTTTATGATGCTTAGTTGATATTTGTTCACTCTCTTTTAAAAATATTTATTCACTCTTAAGCCTACTTTTATCTTTGGTAGTCTCAAATGAAATCCTAGAATGTGTATTGTGATATATCATACTTACATTGCCATTAACTACATGTTTTGTTCTCCTTTTCCATGATTCTCATGAACATTTCTCTTATATTTGGATGTCTGCTCATTACACTGGTTAACTCTGTTATATTCATATTATAACCAAGCCTCTTGTGTAGAAAATAATTGATACTGCAAAAGTGAACATATAGAAATTAGAGAAGAAACTCAATGGGGAACCACGGAGGCTAAATATGAGGAGCTGGGGAGATGGCTCAGTAGTTAAGAGCACATACTGTTCTTGCAGAAGACGAGAATTCAGTTCCCAGCACCCCACAGCTCACCACTGCTTGTAACTCCAGCTCCAGAAGATCTACTGCCTTCTTCTGGTTTCCCTGAGCAACTGCATTCATTCACACATGAGATTTTCCATCCAAGCACAATGTGAAAGTTGTCATGGGATATAACCTTCTATATTAAAACTATAGATTTTGATGAATGAACTAATCATCAAATTACATAATAGTTCTGAGGAATAGAACATGGGAGGGAAACAAACATTTGGAATTTAATTTTTATTTAGAAAGGGTTAAAAAAAAAAAAACATGCTGCTTAATTGTGTTCTTTAGGTCCTGGTATTCTTCAGTACCTGAAAGAAAATTCACTATGGACTTTCTAACCCTCATGGAGTTTTGTGAGACCACAATATACCGCTCACATTATAAGAATTCAAAAGCCTTTCTTGTGGGTTTCCCACACAGGCAACTCAAAGATGGAGAAGATAAAATTCCAACAACTGACTTCAAAATGCGGGAAAAAGCATTTCTTACTTCAACAAAGTTTATTTCTAACCTAAATAAAATCACAGGTATGATTTTGAAGTGTAAGTGAAAACTAAGTGAGTCAAAGTCACATGAGATCTGAATATCTAATAACTTGCTCAACAGGGATTATGACGTGTCTACTATATTTTAGACAAACTGAATATAGTTATAAAAATTGAAGAAACTTAGCATGTCATTAAATGAGTAATAGAATAATTGTATAAATAATTACTGCATTTTCATTGTAATATGATAATATATTATATATAATTTAATAATATAAATGTACTTAAAATTTGCACACCTCTGAGAAGATTTAAGGTAAGGATGGAAAGGAGGATCCACAGGTGTGTATAAGTGTGTGCTGTGTAAGCCTGATGATCTGAGTTCAAGCTCAAGATCTCATGATGAAAAGAGAGAACCAACTCCTAGAATTTCCTTTAACCTCCACACACATGATGTGGCATGTTTGCACCCCCAACAGCAATATTGCATACAAATGCAGGAGGCAAGTGGATAATTTTTATACCACATTCCAAGTAAGTGATAGAATGTTTATTTTGATTATTCAAGTTTTTCCCCACACTCTCTTAGTTTTTTAATGCTTGTATAACTATTCATTTATTTTTGAGGTTAATATAATTAAATAACTCCTCCCCCACTTCCTCTCTTCAAAGTCTCCTGCATACCCCCTATGCTTTACTTTTTTAATATTCATTAATTGTTGTTACATACATATGGGCATACATATACATATTCTAAATATATAAGTAGAACCTGCCAGTAAGAATAATATACTAAGCTGGGCGGTGGTGGCACATGCCTTTGATCCCAGCCCTCGGGAGGCAGAGACAGGTGGATCTCTTGTGAGTGCAAAGCCAGCCTGCTCTACAGAGTGAGTTCCAGGACAGGCTCCAAAGCTACACAAAGCTGATGCATGAGCAGGCTTTTTGGAGCCCAGTGCCTATGGTGGGACACCTTGTGCAGCCTTGGTGCAGGGGTGAAGGACTTGGACCTGCCTCAACTGAATGTACCAGGCTCTTCTGACTCCCTGTGGGAGACCTTGCCTTGGAGGAGGTGAGGATGGGAGGTGGGTTGGTGGGGGAGAAGGCTGAGGAGCGGGAGGAGGAAGAGAGGGGAATCTGTGGTTGGTATGTAAAATGAATAGAAAATTTCTTAGTACTACTAATAAAAAACCAACCAAACAAACAAAAACTTAAAAAAAAAAAAAAAAAGAAGAATATACTCGTATGTATGTTGTCAGGGCTGTTTGGTTGGTATTGGATAACCATCCCTAAAGAAGAGTAGTTCTCCATTTTCCCGCATTACCTATTCCTTATGTAGGATTGAGACTTCCTGGGCTTCATTCCACCCCCTCCATCAGCATCAGCATGTCTATTGCTGTTGTCCTTGTTCAGCTCATGTTTAGACAGTCATGTTGGTGAGACTTCATGCATGTAACATCTAACGTTCCTTGGAGATGCAGTCTCACAGCAAATTCACTGTTCCTCTGGCTCTTAGAATCTCCCCCACTACCTCACGGTGGTCCCTTCTGCTGTTTAGTTGAAGGTGTGGAACTTAGTGTTCATGTACAATGATTTGAGTATAAAAAGAAATAGTAGACATTGTTGTTGAGATGAACTAGAGCAGGTACAGAGAATGGTGGTTACAGAATGTTTATTGTGTCAGCTATATGATGAATATTAAATATAGTCACACATAATTTCATTTGATGTCCATAGCATCTGTGTGAAACAAAGTGACACTGTCATCACTTTGTTTTGGAAGGACCATTGAAATTGTCTCCAAATTTTAAGTCTCCTATTAATGCCGAAGCAGATTCAAGAATTCTCTAACTTTAATCCCTCTGGGTGTTGTGTTTCTACCATGTAATATTGCCTTCCGTAAACATACTAAACTACTGGGACTAGAAAGAAGGCACACTAGTTGAGAAGACTCACTATACCTGTGAGGACACAAGCTCACAAATATGTTTAACTCTAGCTCCAGGAGATCGAAAGCCCTTTTCTAACCTCTGCAGGATCCTGTATGCACACAGTATACATAAATTCATGCAGGCACACAAATACATAGAGATACCCAAATATTAAACTACTACTGATTTCATTTCTATTGTGCATTTAAACATTTTTAAATACATTGATTATTAGAGACAACTGAGTAGAGTAGAGCCATGATTTTCTGTTCATTTTTTCGCAGACTGCTTCTGAATCTCAAGGACGTTGAGTTGCTAGAACTCCATTTTGACATCAGTCCAATAGAAACAAGTCTTCCTCTCAGAAAATATTCAAACAATAAGCCAATGTCCTAAGTAGGAATAGAAAGAATTTCACCCTGTATCTTATTTTTTGAAATTAAATAACAATACTTAGAAATTATTCATTTTTGTCTATTTAATGATATAGCTGAAGTATTAGTTGATAAATTTATAATCATTATGATTCTCAGTTAAGGGGCTTTTCATTGTACTGTCTGACTGCCCAACACTATATATTTTCTTACATACTTTGCCAAATCTAAGTCATTAATAACTACTAATATATTGCAAATTTCATAATTATAAAAAATAATTCATTTATGTATTTTGATATTCTGATAGTGTTTATATTTTCTTAATTATCCTCAAATATATGTATTTCCATTTTTGCAGGTGGTTGGTTCTTAGTTGCTTGGAAGTTGACTGTGGAATCTTCAGCACTACATCAAGCTTTAGGAAGTTTCTTCATTAATACTTTACTGTTAATACCCATTATTAAGTAGCCTAAAATTATTTCATTACATGTTGGAAATTGTAATTCCATATTAAAAATCAATTAAATGTTATAGTCACTATTTTATAATTTTTTTCTGGTTCTTTCTATCCATTTTGTGCCTTTGTATTTTGATTTATTGGCCACTAATGATTTCAGCTGAATAACTATATACCTAACTGAAGTCTAATTAATTCTATTGAATTCCTGAGTTACAAATAAATATATTGTACATTATTTATATCTGTCCTCATTTTCCTAATTTCTTTTGCCCAAATGTCCATTTTACTATTTCAGATTGAGATATTCTGCTGTCAATTTTTTATTTGAACTTAACATAAACTGTAGTCATCTGAGAGGAGGAACCTCAATTAAGAAAATGCCTTCATAAGATCAGGGTTGTAGGCAAGCCTGTAAGTCATTTTCTTAATTCGTGATTGATGGGAGAGGTCCCAGCCCATTATGGGTGGTGCCATCCGTGGGCTGGTGTTCTAAGTAAAAAAGAAGGCTGGGCAAGTCATGGGAAGCAAGCCAGGAAGCAGCACCCCTCCATGGCCTCTGCATCAGCTCCTGCCTCCAGGATCAGGACCTGTTTGAGTTCCCCTTCTAACTTCTGTGATGATGAACAGTGCTGTGGATAATTAACCCCTTTTCTCCCCAAGTTAATTTGGTCATGGTGCTTCATGGAAGCAATAGAAATCCTAGCTAAGACAGATACTATGTTTCTATTTTCACTTTTCAAAAAAAAAAAATTCCACAGAAGTTAGGTAGCTAGTAAGGTACAAGGCGAGAGGAGAGGATCTTTTGAGAAAGGAGAAATAGAATATAATGTTATAAGGAATAAAAGGGAAACTAGAATAGGAGAATTAACCAAGAAAGGGTATGGGAGGGCAGAGCAGGGGATGGAATGTGGGAATGCAGGTATTAGCTTTAAAGACCTTCCGAAAAGCCATATTCTTTCTATATAAAATACACACACACACTGTGTATTTTACACAGAGTTAACCATATAATAAGGGAGACAGTTCCCCAACTAGATATCATATGCTGCCAAATAAAACCTCTAATAGCAGGTACCATGAATAGCACCAGGGATGGGTTAAATCTTTTTGAGTTTATGGCCAAAGCTATCCTATAGATTCTCCCCCGACTCCTGCAAACGTAACAGGCTACTGCAAAGGCTATTGGTTACCCCTCACAATATGATGGCAAGACCTTGTTGCTGAAGATGCCACATACTTATGTCTTTGAACATGGAGAAATTAAGCTGATACTCAACTAGAAACTTGACCACTGCTAACTAGAGTTCATAGTGTTCAAAGGTACTATAGACAATACCATAAGAGAAAAATAATAATCTCACTCAGCTACAAACACTGTGAATTACAGTAGCAATCTGCCTACTAACTAGATTTGCCACTGGAGCAACTTCCTAAAACACATACATAAATACATATAATACATACATAAAATATATGAAGATGACTTTAATAAAATTGCCAAGCAATGATGGAGACATAGTCCCAATTGGCTATCTTTTGTCATCAAACTAAGCGTCCATTAACCAGTACTGGGACTGAGTTACATCTAATTGAGTTGTTGGCCAAAGGGACCCCAAGGGAATCCCCAAACAAGCCGTGCTATTGCCAAGACTATAGATTTCTCTCCACAAACTGACGACAAGGCCCAGTTGCTGAAGACAACACCTACACAACTCACTGAACCTGGAGATGTCCATCTGGTGCCTACATAGAGCCTTGACCCCTACATTCCAGCATCTTTGGTACAGGTACTCTACATGCTCTCAAAAGAGAAACATAAACACCAAGCCAGCCACAAAATCTTCATCTACAGCAGCATATTATCTGCAAGATATGCTAGAGCTTTGGTGGTACAAAGCTTGTAAAAGTAACAAATCAATAACTGATTTGATTGAAGGCCTGCTCTACCAGATGAAACCCATACCTGACATTGCTTGGGTGACCAAAATCCTGAGACAAAATAGCACAGGGTCCTAAGGTGAAATCAGATGATGCTGATCTTAAAAAAAAAGAAAGAAAAATGTAGTAATAAAATGACCCCTAATGATATTCTGCTATACTTATTGACTTGTTCAGCTATTATCAGAGACGCTTCCTCCTGCAGCAGATAGGAAAAAATATTGAGACCCAAAGCCAGACAATATGCAGAGACTGAGAGACTTGGAACACACAGTTCCAAATGAGAAATTTCCATCAAATCCCTCCCCTCAGAGTTCCAGATGTCCCAGGAGAGGCATCAGAAAGAGTGTAAGAGCCAGAAGGGATGGAGGACACCAAGAAAACATGGCCCTCTAAATTAACCTGGGCAAAGTTCATATGAACTCACAGAGACTGAGGTACCATGTACAGGTCTGCACCACATCCTCTGCATATATATTATGACTTCTGGTTTAGTGTTCTTATGGGATTCCTGAGTGAGTAAATGATTAGGTCTATGATTTTTATGCCTTCTATTAGGCTCTTTTTGTTGGGCTCATGAAGGTCCCTGTGCCCACGGATCACCAGGGAAAACAGGAGTGTTAATCACACTGTCTCTCAAAGGAAAGGATGTATAATCTATTAATTGGGAGTGACCAACAGCCTGGTGATTCCCTCTGTCTGTAGGCTTTTCTTGATAAGCTGGGGAAGGCCACTCTGCCCACATCTGTCCTAGAAGGACTCAATCAATGGCTTATCTGTTGGACCACTCCATATTAAGCTCCCACAACCAGGACTGGAAAGACTTAGTAATCTGAATGACCTTTACATTACCTGTATACACAGGGGCTCCCCAAGTTCCCACAACCAGGACCAGAGATGGCTAATAGCCCAAATGGCCTCTATACTATCTGTATGACCAGGAAACACCATATCCCTCACTAGGTCCTTAAGCTAATACAGGTAGTCTATCTCTAGAATTCATCTTCTTGGAAGAAATGACATGTATTTTGAATTGAGTTTTGATATAATCATGCCTCCTTGTGTACCAGGCATCATATTATACCAAGAAACTTTTCCCCAAATTATATTGTGTTTGAATATGCTGGCAATAAACCACCTGGTGTCTGACCCTTGACATTTGATCCAGCCTGACAAAGTCAAGGTGAACTGAGTTTTCATTCTTACTTCCTTGTGGATTATTTTGTTACTGGACATGATACCTACAAGGAACCCCCCACATCTTTTCCTTCTCATTTTTGTCTTGCCCAACTTAGAGGTGACCATTTTTGTTTTATCTTATTATATTTTATTTTGTTATATATATTTTAAATGAATGAATAAAAATCTAGCCACTAGGGTAACATTAATAACTAACTGAACTGCCACTTATACCTGCTAAAAGAGAGAAAATCGGTTTTCTCCAAGAGAGTGACATTGGGTACATCAACCACTCCAGGACAGGCCTCATGTTCACAAGTAGCTGACCAATGTAGAATGGACTCTACAGTTTTTGGGGATGCTTTCATTTGGTTATACTTTGGTGGGGTTTTTTGTTTGTTTGTTTGTTTGTTATTTTGTTATTTGGGTTTTTTTTTTAAAGGTGTAGTTGTATTATGCTTTCTTGGTTTGGGGGTGTTTGGTTGTATTAGGTTTTTGGTTTTTTTTTTGAGAAAAAACTTAATGTTGGGTGGGTAGGGAAGAGGGAGAGGATCTGGAAGGAGTTGGGGGAGGTGAAGAATATGATCAAAATATATTTAAATTTAAAAATTGTCTTAAATAATAAGAAATACAACAGAAAAAGATATGCCACTGGTGGCACTAATGTTATGAGCGTAACCAACCACTTTTTTAAAAATTAGGCTTAAGACACAGCTTAACATTTGTCTTGACGGCTAAGGAACTGTTTCCATCACTCACCATCCAAGCCTGGACCATGCACAGCTGTAATGAGTGATCACAGGTATGACTGTATAGCTACCTACCACCAGAGACTAACTTCCTGGTATGATGGGATTATGTGTCAGGCTCTGATATGGGCCTCAGAGCATTCCTGAGACAGTACACGTTGGTGTGACTGTGAGGTTTAGGTTTATCCATCCTAGCAGTACCTCAGGTGGCCATTGGATAGACAGCTTTCATCATTATTACCACAACTTCAAGAATCGTAGCCTGGAACAAGGCCCCATTCAATACAGGCATCACTGGATAGTAAGCATGAGACTTTCTCTTGAAACTTAGTCCTATATCAGTAAAGTCCAAACCTGGGAAGATCCTACTTGTCCTTATCTCTGAGCTTGCTTTCTGACAGAACCTTTGAACACCTTTATCAGAGGAAAAGCAAACAGTCCTACTCCAATAGACTTCTATTCTTCCCAGCATCATCTGTGACTGGTTGCAATGATCTTAAGCCATAACAAAATGGGCCTCGGTCTTTTCCTTTGTGTGGTTCTGTGATGATGCCAAGCATCTGGAATGCACTGTTTGACAAAGCTCACAGTGCTTGGATGACTTGGACTGACCCTTCAGTGCCTTTCGTGGAATTTGCTGCATAATTGTTGCCTATGCCTTTGACATGTTTAATGTCAAATTTGAATCCTTGCTGTTAAGGGCCCCTCACTGAAGGCTGGAGCTGAGACAATGTAACAATTCTTATGAAGGCTGATGTTAACAAGAATAAAACTTATGGTGATTCTCTAGGAGAATTAGCTATGCAAGAAATTGAGTCTTCTATAGAACCTATTACCTAGGTGGTATTAGTGACTATGAGATGCAAGATCTGGAAAAAAAATCATCATGGAAGAAAAACTTAGGGAGATTTTAGAAGCTAAGAAACTATAACTAAATCATTAGGTTTTCATGTTCTGCCTCAGAGACACAGAACTAGTATGGACAAGGAAAAGATTTTTTATTACAAAATTAATGACAAGCCCTGGTACCATCATGAAGGCAAAGTAAGCAGTTTTAAGAATCTTGATGTTCTTTTACTCTTTGCAGGATTGTAATAAAGATAGAGACCATATTGAAAGAAGAGTTTATGACAGAGACACAAAGAGAAATATTCTGGCTCAGTGTACTGCCTGGCTTCCTGAGCAGACTTGTCAGATCAGGACTTCTCTGATTGTAGAAAGAATAAAGAGAAGAGCACAGTATTTCAGAGGTCAAGGGAAAGGATGCTGGTCTTATGTCAGATGTAAAAGAAAGAATTTAAACAAGGGACTGAGGAATTAGATTTCAGTAGAAAGATCAGATATTCATTATAGTAGATAAATAGAATAATACAGGAGAAATTTGGTATAGCAGGTAGTAGGAAATAACTTCTGATCTATTAACTTAGTCAAACTTAAATAGAGACATCCTGTCCAGTATTTCTGTATTCACAAGGCTTAATGAGATCAATTTCAGGGAAAAAGATATTGAGTTAAAAGAATTGATTTTTATCATTATGTTAGATTTTAGTTCTCATGAAATTTGCTGTTTCCCTGTTCTTTTGTTTTTTGTTTTGTTTTTTTTTTTTTACATTAATGTGCTCATATAATTAAGGAAGACTTTAGAAAAAGTATGTACCATGAAAAGACTTTGTAATCAATGATTAAAGTCTATGAGGAAATGAGTTTTGTATAAATAAAGCCTGTGAGAGATACAGGTTGTCAGAGTAGGTCAAGCCATGCTGAGATGGGTTTCCTCTCTCTCCATCTCCCATAAAACGAAACTAAGAACTATCCCATTTCTGATTTCTCCTTGCATCCTCCCGTCTTCAGACCCTGCCCTCATGCAGAGCTGGACTCTGGCAGTTCTGGTCATGGCAGACTGTCAGAGTTTATGGCATTGATGGCTACAGGTGTAGCATAGGAAAATGCTCTTGGTCTATCCCAGATAACTCTGAATAGAACTTTGCACAGTCCTGACAAGAGGCTAGTGACTGTAGATGGGGCAGGCGTGGCTACACCAGAACCAGGAACAACCTCATAAGGATTGGACTATATTTACCAAGTATTGGAAAAACCTGATGTTGGGTTGCTTTCTAATGCTGAAGTAGTGACAGTATACAAGAGGACTTCTGTAGCAGGTATGGATTTAGGGATCATCCAGTGCTGACTGAGCCGAGGTAAGCCTAAGTTTAGGCAGAGTAAACCACATGCTATGTCATAGTTTTATCTTGAGGTTTTCCAAAGCAGCTTAGGAGAGAAACGTTTTATTTTAGCTCACAGTTCCAAATTGTAGTCCGCCATTGCATAGAAGCCAAGGAACGAAGAACTTAAAGCATACAATCATATCATGTACACATAGTCAAGAGCAAAGAGAAATAAGACTTTGGGGACCAGGGAGTGGAACATGGTAGTTTTTATGAGAATGGCCCCTGTAGGCTCATATGTTTGAATACTTGCAGATTAAAAACTAAACATAAAGAACCAGTTTTCAAAGAGACCTGTGTGAGTGTCTTAGTTAGGATTACTAGTGCGGTGATGAAATACCATGATCCAAAGCAACTTGGAGAGGAAAGGATTTGGCTTATTTATATTGAATCACCATCCATGGATAGAAGAGAAGGTAGGAGTTCAAACTGGGCTGGAACTTGGAGGCAGAGGCTGATGCAGAGGTTTTGGAGGAGTACTGCTTACTGGCTTACTCCCCATGGCTTGCTGCACCCTTGAGGACCTCATTCTAAATGTTTCCTTCCATTTATACCCTTTCTACATCCATAATCCTTCTGCAAAATTTCTTCTCTCTGAAATTAGGTCTGTTTCCATTCTCAGTGCATCTCTTATCTTTCATGTGCCAATTTATATAGGAGGTCACTTAATGTTGAGCCTCAGTCTTCCTTTTTTTCCCTCAACTTTCTTAAGCTCTACCTGGGGATTCAGCCCCACATTGGGTGCCAAAATGTTTTTGTTGGTTTTTCTTTACTCTTTTGTGGGGCCTGGCAACCATCTCCTAAATAAATCACACGTGGAGGCTTATTCTTAATTATAAACACCCAGCCTTAGCTTGACTTGTTTCTTGCCAGCTTTTCTTAACTTTAAATTACCCTATCTTTTACCTCTGGGCTTTTTCCTTTTCTTACTTCTGTAATCTTAACTTTCACTCTTACTCTGTGGCTGGCTATGTAGCTGGGTGGCTGGCCCCTTGTATCGCCCTCCTCCCTCTCTCATTCCTTGATCTTCCTCTCCTCCCAGATTTCTTCTTCTATTAATTCTTTCTGCCTGGCAGTCCCACCTATACTTTCTCCTGCCTTGCTATTATTGGCCATTCAGTTCTTTATTAGATCATCAGGTGTTTTAGACAGGCACAGTAACACAGTTTCACAGAGTTCAACAAATGCAACACTTTAAAATAATATTCCCCAACAAATACCCATGGGGTATCTTTAAAATATTTTAACCTGAAATTTTAAATTTGCTCTTTTAGTTTGTTTACCATGAAAGTTAAAGGCACATTTAAGCTCTCATTAGATGAGTAGAAGAGAGTTTCCTGCCTATGTAGAATGACCAACACATCAGGACTGACAGGTGGAGTGCAGCCAGAAAACCCTGACTTCGAGTCAGATCATGATTCCACACATGTGTGGGAGGCATGGAAGCCAAGTGTGGCTGGTCTGAAAGCCAAGCAGCTTCAGAGTCCATTCTGCCCACCCTGCAAGATGTGTCTGGCAAAAATAAGCTTTCTCTACCTTTCTTTCTTTCTTTCTTTCTTTCTTTCTTTCTTTCTTTCTTTCTTTCTTTCTTTCTTTCTTTCTTTCTTCTTTACCCTCCTTCCTTCTCTTCCTTCCTTCCTTCCTTCCTTTCAAGTGGCCAGGTTAGCTGCAGTTGAAACAGTTTGTCCATATCTGTCTTTAAACAGCATAGATTTCTAAAGCAGCTTTAGAAACCTTTTTTTAAAGGTTTTTGCTCTGTTTGTGGGTTCTCACATTTCTACATAACTTGAGAAAGTTCATATTATTTCCTATCTTTCTCTGAAGTCTGATTAATCCTTGGCAACCTTCACTGGTATTATTAAAAGTTAATGTTTAATAATAATAAGTTTTGAATTTGTTACCCTTTTTCCTTGCTTTTGAATAACATCTTAGAGTCTCCCTATGAAATCAACATAAGGCTCAGAGGGAATTTGTATAACTAGAAACCTAGAATTTTTATAGGCTCTCCTAAATCCTTGTGCCCACATGGGGGAAAAAAAATGTCCTTATTTTCCTTAAGTATTTCCAAGAGACCCAAAATTGAACAGGGATCTCTTTCCCCTGTTTATACACTTTTTAAACATTCTTTCTGACTTTGTCCCATACTTCTTCATCTAAAGTTCATTTTTCTGGAAACCAGGGCTTATAATTACAAGCAACTTTCAAGCAATATAATGCATGTGATTTGATTCTTGTGTTCCTCCTTTCTTCAAAAAATGATGCACAAACTCAATGTAAGGCAAATCTTTCCCTGGCTTATGCCCCATTGTGCCCATTTCTTTCAGTGAGGGTCCCCACTCCTTATCTTGTAGCTGATTTCAGGTACCTGATTCATGGTGCCACTTGTTACTGCTCCATTTAGGGGCATGAACCTGGAAGAGTGGAGCCTAAAAATAAGGCAGACTAAAGTCTCATGCAATAGCCTACTTTATTCAGGGCATGAGGCAATTTATATTGTGAGGGTACTCTGAGAGCTAGGTAAGGCCATTTGAACAAAGTTCACTTGAGTTCAAGCTGTATATAGTCACAAGGGTAACCCATGCTTGGGAACATCTTTGAATAACAAAAGTGTAAGATGAATTGCTGAATGGTCTTATTAATTAAAAAGGAAAACAAAAACCTGGAGCCAGATATTGGGATGAAAACCAAGAGATCAGAAGAATAGGACAAGCCACAACCAACGTCACCTTACCAACCCTCAGCCTCCAAAGAGACCTACTTCCTGCATACCCATGCCTATATATATGCCTTTCTGTTCTGCCATTTCACTTGCTCTCTCTGTGCAGCTACATCACTTCCTGTCTGTCCGTAAAGACCTCCAGACCTCTATGGTTAGTGCTGGGATTAAAGGTGTGTGTCACCATGCTGGGCTCTATTCCCAGTGTGGCCCTGAACTCACAGAGATCTGGATGGATTAAAGGCTTGTGCTACTGTTGCCTGACCTCTATGTTTACTACAGTGGCTGGTTTTTTTCTCTGATCCTCAGATAAGCTTTATTGGGGTACACAAAGAAAACACCACCACACAAAGGTAAGATGATGGGTAATCTGAAGCAAAATCTGCTCCTATTGGTATACCTGGGAGGGGCATGGAAGCATATTTGAGGAACAAGTCATGTTATGGAGAAACAGAGTTTATAAGACTCTTGTCCTGTTACTTGGACATTACTTTCTCACAAACTCTACAGAATCCTCATACAGTTTCATTCATGGGCTGTATTTCAACATTACTAACCCTCACCATTTGTGTATCATTGTATGCAAATATATCTGGTTTACCTATGAACAACAAAGAAATTCATTTGTCCTGATAGAACAATTCACCTTTCATTGGTTGGTGTACCAGCAAGTGCTGTATAAAAATACTTACCAACTGAAAGAAACCATGCTAAATTGTAGAGGTAATTGGAAACTGCTTTTGCTGAAAAATTATTAGCTCACCACTTGGTCTCACCAGGTAATCACAGAAAAAAAATACAGGAATGCTATCTTCATTTTGTATGGAGTGTTTATAGTTTGTACTAAACACAAATGCTAGTTTTAATATTTTTGCAGCTAAATAGAATAGCCACCCAGTGTAGACAAATTTCTAAATGGATTGTCATTGTTTAAGATGGTTGGTTACAAACTGTTATTGGTCAGAGTCAATCTCTTTCTAAAAGAAGAAAGGGGGATATGATATAGAAATATAGGTTAAAGATATGATAGGATAAAGGGTAGATTACTGAATCTACTTTTAAAGAGTAACAACTTGTTGAATTTTTTTACATTGCTATAGATTTTAGTTTATTACAAATTTGAAGTTAATTTGTTATAGTTTATGTTATTTCTACCCTTGTTTAAGGTATTATGTTTGTGCAGCTCATTTGAAATTGTAATGTATAATTAAGAACTACAGATTAATAATTAGTCATCGATGAAAATCATACTTATAATTATATTAGTTAAGTTTTCTAGATATACATAGATATATTTCAGTTAGGTAGTTGATCTTCAAACACTTCAAAGACCTACAGAATATGGCATTTAAAATGTTTTAAAAACTTAGACTTTTCTGGACAGTGAGACACATCTGCTCCTGTCAGCACCCATTTACTTCAAAGAGGAAGATGGGTATCAAAGACACTCTATAGAAACTGTTCTTTCCTGGACTGCTGATAATATGTTGTATAAACTGGACAAGCAGGACCCATAGACAGGTGACCACTGAACTTTGCAAGATGAGATGGTCCTCAGGTTCTTGCTTCACAGAGGAGACTCCCAGATATTCTATAGGACACACGGAGAAGAGATTAAAAAACTCAATGCCTATAGGCTGAAGAATGGATGCTCCAATGTGCAGAGGAACTTTGGATAACACTCCAGGCAGGCAGCTGTCTCTTCATTTCCAGAATTTTCGAAAGTTGCTTACAATGCTCTTCTTATTTACTTAGGTAATATTATATCCTTCTGGGGTATTTGATGTAGTTGAAGACTAGAGAGTTATAATTGTAATTTTCCTTAATTATGATAAAAGATAAATTAGATATGAAACTTTAGACTCACAAATATAGGATAGATAGAATATTTTCTTTAATTTTGCCAAATACAAACAGACTAGATATTGTAACTGTAATTCTTGTTTGATAACTGTTCTATTATATGTAATTTTACTATGTTAAAGTTAAAACCTTCCTTTTTGTTTAGACAGAAAAGAGGAAATGCTGTGGGATAATGCTTTTGTACACTGGTTTAATAAAATGCTAATTGGCCAGTAGCCAGGCAGGAAGGGCCAGCAGAAGAGGAGAATGCTGGGAAGAGGAAGGCTGAGTTAGGAGTCACCGGCCAGACACAAAGGAAGCACGATGACAAGGCAGAACTGAGAAAAGGTACCAAGCCACATGGCTAAACGTACATAAGAATTATGGGTTAATTTAAGTGTAAGAGCTAGACAGTAATAAGCCTGAGCTAATGGCCAAGGCATTATAATTAATATAAGCCTCTATGTGTTTACTTAGAGGACACGAGTGGGAGAGATTTGTCCTGACTGGCAGGCCGGGACACAGGAAAACTTCTAGCTACACCCAAGTCTATGGTAGTTTTGTCCTGAGAAAATTTCAGTAGTTATGTAATCAGGCAAATTACTTTTTTTTATGATAGATTTTTTTTTTAAAGATTTATTATGTATACAGTGTTCTGCCTGAATGTTTGCCTACAGGCCAGAAGAGGGCGCCAGACCTCATTATGGATGGTTGTGAGGCACCATGTGGTTGCTGGGAATTGAACTCAGGACCTCTGGAAGAGCAGCCAGTGCCCTTAACTGCTAAGCCACCGCTCCAGCCTGGCAAATTACTTTTTTAACCCACAGATTTGATATATTAAAAAAATCTGTGCCAGGTTCTGGGAGATAGTCCAATCATTACAGTATTTACCTGAAATAAATAATGAGGAGCTGGGTTCAGTCCCTAGCATCCACATTAAAAGTAACATACCACTACATCGGCTGTAACAACCACACGTAATCTCAAAGCTAGGGAGTCAGAGACAGATTAGTGCCTGGTGCTTGTTGGCTAGCCACCCAACCCTAGTCAATGAGCCCCAGGACCTCTTCTCAAAGCACAGGATGGACTACTTCTGAAGAATGGCACCCAATTTGCCCTGGCTGCCACATGCATGCACACACATATGCATGCTCATCTGCACATATACAGGTTCCTACACATGTAAAAACGCATCACAAACACACATATATACCACACACACATACATACAAAGAGTATGCAAAAAAAAAAAAAGAATAGTAGCTCACTTATATTTCTGGTTCTTGTGTGGTGTTTCTGTTTGTTTTTACCGGCAGATCCATTCATTCTGGTTTTTATCCCTAGAAACTACATTATTAAAAAACTGTCACTTAAAACTGCCAGTCCATGTACATGAGGACTCCCTTAAAAAGACTGTTCCTGGGTATCAAAGGCCTGTTCCCTTGAAGACACTCTCACATTAAATCTATGCCTCTATTTGTGCTGGGAGATGCTCCTATTTTTTCATTGCTGGTAATTCTTTCATTAACTGTTTGAGCTTAATCTTTTGGTTATTGCTTGTGGCCATCCAGGCTCCTTTTGCTAATGTCTTGTTTTCTCTGCTTATTTCTGTCTCGTGAGTGAGGTTGAAGCATAAGGGACAGGGGCATAGACTGTTCTTGTTTTTCTTCTTTCTTGTCTGGGTAGTTTTACTGTTTCACTGTTACTATCTATCTTCATGTAATAGTGAGCGTTTTATTTTGCATGACAATTTCATAGATGTGTGGTCATTTTACCAGGCTGGAGGAAGAGATTGAATCAGTATTGAAGACACTACTCCATTGTCTATGGCTACCAGGAAATCTGACTTCCTGGGATTAACAGCAAACCGTTCATGGTTTTGGCTTGTCAGGGATATTTTTTTCTGTCCTACCTCTGATCTGGCCTTGAGCAAATCCATCTTGCCGTTTGATCACACCAGGAAGCAGGAAGCAGGGAGAAGGGACCTCCTGATCCCTCTCCCTTTCCTTTTAAGAGGTCAGGTACAACAGCAAGAAGCATTGCCTCCTTCAGGCTGGAATAGCCCAAGTTCATGGGTGGAGCAAATACCACTACAGAGCATGCATTCATCTCTCTGACCAATTCTTGTGACAATTGTTGCTTTTTGTGGCTGTCTGCCTCATGTTAGGCAAAATTGAAGAACCAAAGTGCCTCCATTTTTAAAATAAGGCCTAAACGTTCTCCATTTTAGGTATAGGCCTTGAGTTACTGGAACAGGCCTTGAGTTACTGGAACCAGTCAACCCAGATTTCAGGAATTAGAAAGTGCAAAGTACAGAGTATCCCAACCCTAGTCTCCACGGTGATTGCTTGACCACAGAAATGTCCCCACCTGAGAGTAGCCAGTGAGAAATGGTGACAGGCATCCACCCCCTTAGAAGTAATATTAAGCCATGATTTCTAGAAAGTCCCTAGAAGTGAGCCAATCATGATTGTACCCATACTAGCACCCCTAACTGATGTAACTTTGTGGTTTTTGCCTTTAAAGGTGGTGGCGCATGCCTTTAATCTCAGCACTTGGGAGGCAGAAACAGGCAGATCTCTGTGAGTCCAAGGCCAGCCTGGTCTACAGAGCAAGATCCAGGAAAGACACAAAGCTACACAGAGAAACCCTGTCTCGAAAAACCAAAAAAAAAAAAAAACCCCAAACAAACAAACAAACAAAAACCCCAAACAAATCAAAAAACAAACAAACAAACAAACAAAAACAAAAACTGAGCTTGTAGAGGGTCGGGCACTTCCTCCAGCCTCCGCTGCATTGGATATATTGGATGAAGTCCCTGCCTAGGCTTGCATTGCTTTTGGATATCCTGAATTAAACCTTGCTTTTGCATTCTGCCACACTTGTCTTTGGTGGTCTCTCTGGGAGTCGAGATCTGGGCACAACAAAATAGTAATAATTTCTTTATATTCATGTTTCCATGAGTTCTTCCAAATAATCTTGTAAAGTTTATTTGTAGGATAACTATAACTTCTGTAGTAACAATAAGTAAACTGAGGTACAAGGGGCACCTGACAATTGCTCAACCTCACTTAGCTAACAAATGACAAGACTGATATTTAATA
The DNA here is from genome assembly GCA_902168425.1 of Peromyscus attwateri. Taxonomy (NCBI): domain Eukaryota; kingdom Metazoa; phylum Chordata; class Mammalia; order Rodentia; family Cricetidae; genus Peromyscus; species Peromyscus attwateri. The sequence continues at coordinate 34,911 of CABHPP010148596.1, forward strand.
TTCAGGTTAGTATACCAATTTGTACCATTTCATTTCCCAATATTTTGTGGGCAGATTCAGTTCATGAATGAGGCCTGGCTCTTACTGGATTCAAAGATCCATCTTGAATTAGGAGATAGGCATTAGTGGAAGGAATCGGGTTTATTCAAAGATGGTCCTGGGGAAGGTTACCTTCTCTACCCAGTGTTCTATCCTGGTAGAGGCTTAAGTCTGTGCAGAGCTCTATGAGGATTAGAAGGAAACTGGAAGATGGTGGGCAGAAGGCTATACTCCTGTTGTGGTCATCTAGGCATATGTCTTTGCTTTCTTCATCTCCAGTCTTTACAATAAACTTTGATTTTTCTGGGGCCCCAAACAATGTCTCCTTTTCAGACAGACTCACCAATCTTCTACAAGTTAATTCACATCCTTTGTGTTAGTTGATACAACAGGAAATGATCCTTGTTATACATACAAACGGAGATGGGGCATTACAGAGGTCACCAGATGTTCTGGACACTCGTGTCAGTTCATTTAGCAGTTCACTGCTTAGTCACCCAGGTAAGGATTCCCTCTGTCCAAAGAATTAAGAAGTTAGATGGCACAGCCATATTTGCTGGGAATGGCAAAAGTCATCAAGCTAGCACAGCTGATTGACAAAAATCCAGCAAAGCTGAGCCACATGATGGCTGCCATTCCACCTTTGATTTTCTTCTCTACCTGTTGCATACTTGAGGGACTTTTAGTATTTGTACAGTTTGGAGATATTTAAGTTGATGGAAACCTTCTTATGAATCATTTATGCCTTCTCCTAGGAGTATTGCTTCTAAGCTTCCCCAGGAAAGTCCTGAACCCCTCCCACTTTTAGGGAGATATCCTTATCTACTTGAAGGTCCTCCTTATGCCTTGGAGGTTATGACACACATAAAGAAGCCAAAGGTCTCTTTATGAGGCTGTGAGACATTCTTGAAACATCTGTCCTTGTACTTACTCAGGAACAAGATATTCAATAAAAAGTAAACTTAAGTCAACAAGATTTGGTGGGCTAGAGGAGTTGAGCAAGTCTCTTCCCACTATGTACTCAGGCAAATATATGGCATATACAGCAACTAAGTTAGATTAGCAGAAGTTATCTCTGCCCTACACAGAGACTTATATTGATGGGCAAAGAATGACATAGAAAGATGGTTTGAAAAAATGAGATGTCAGGACCTCCCTTTCTTAGAAAAGTTAGCACATGTAAAGACACTGTGATGTCATATGACCAAAGAACAAAAAAAAAAGTCCAGGATTAGACATGTAAACAAATTCTATAAAGATATAAAATGTAAACATTGTATTATGCCAGAATTTGAATAATAACACCAGTAGCGCTGGCCTGAGGATTTTTCTTGGTCACTCTGACCATTAAGAGTTATTAATATACTGTTTGGGACATGGCAATCTTCCTGAGTTGGCTTGGAGATTTTGTTTTGGTCTAGTGTCCTATAGCCACAAAAGCTACTAGCCTAAGAATAGGCTGTCACATGCCTCTAGATTCTTAAAAATTGGTTTATGGGGTTGATGAGTAAAAATGGCTATAAATGGTAACTGTTTATCAATGATGATCAAACTTGAGGGAAATGAATATAAAAGATGTTAACTGTTCTGTCAAGGTTTCTCTATGATGACTAAAATATATGCAAGAGGAAGTGAAACATGTGTCCAAAACCAAAAATGATATAATGTATATTTTGGAACAACATGAGTCTATCCCTGCTTATTGAATTCTGTATAAATAAAGACACACACACACTCTGACTGCTAGATAGTCAGTCAGGCTGCAAGAGTCTCCCAACCATCATGCCTGGCTATCCTTCACTCTCGCTGACTCCTTACCTCCTCTCTGGGACCTGGCAACCACCAGGGATGGCTTCTGGCAGTTAGAGAAGGGCACAGTGGATGTGAGATCTTATCATGAAAGTGTTGTCTGTATATGTAAAGGGTACATGCCTGTGTCCAGCCTTGACTCGGGTTCAGGTCCTGAGATGGGGAAGGGTGTTAGTACAAAGAAAAATTCTGACCACCAGGTGGACTGCACTCAAGTGGCCCTGAATAGCTAAAGCCACCTATATTTACACGTCAACAGAGTTCTTTTCTACCAGACTTACATGAACAGCTTTATTATTGGCTCCTATTTTTGATTTTTAAGAAATACATCATATTTTAAGAAATACATATATAAAAGCCCCCATTGTTTCCCTTTATGTTTCCCCAAATACACTTTCCCACCCCTGCGTAACCTTATTCTAGACACAGAGTTCAGCATTTCTGCAGTTTAACTGAACATGGAGTCAGACACATCCTGTTCTTGCTGTACTTACGTCAGCTGGCAGCTACCTGTGGTTACAAAGTTAAAAAGTAATTGACATGGGTACAATGGTTTAAGGACAATGATATTCAAACCCAAACAATTCCTTCACATCTGCAAGATACGCTTTTATACAGTTCCCTTTTCCACAAGAGGGTCCCATGCCTCAATTTTGCTATAAAAGGCAGACTTTGATAAGGCGCTCTTTGCCCATTCCACTATACCATACTTTCTTCGCCAATATGAGCTTCTGTGTATGATAAAAGATAGATCTCTCCATCCCATTTTTTTTTTTGAGACAGGGTTTCTCTGTGTAGTTTTGGTGCCTGTCCTGGAACTCACTCTGTAGAGCAGTCTGGCCTTGAACTCATAGAGATCCTCCTGGCTCTGCCTCCCGAGTGCTGGGATTAAAGGCATGCACCACCACCGCCCAGCTCTCCATCCCATATTTTACATGGCATTTTTTCCCCATTGAATCATACTAGATCCTATCATTGATTCTCTATGCTTGGGGTTCAGGGAACTTATTCTCAACAGTTGGCACTAAGTGTATTCCTGAGGCATTTTTTCTATTCTGTGTTTGCATGCCTTGCTCTCCTTTCCAGAACTGTGAGACACAGTTAATGTTTCAAGTGTTGTTTTCTTATTTGTACCTAACTGTCTCTATTGGATCAGAAAAGTTCCTAGGGTTAGAAGTTGTAGTTATTAATTCTAGATAACAGATTTGAGAAGCATTAGCCCCCTGCTGAGTTTTAGGGGAAAATATTTGAGAAAGAACACAATTTCCAGGGAAAATTATAGCTGTTGCATGTGTGACTGACAAAGTAAAACTAAAAATTGCCCAAAGAATAACCAATATAATGAGAGAGAAAAGAGCCTGCTAGCTGCATGAATTCTGCAAATTACTATGCTGTTCCATGGTCTACTGGTTCTTGCCAAGTGAAAATCTATTCCCACAGGTGCCTTGCCCCAAGGAAACCCATTGGACATGTAGTCATATACTGACCCGGAACTAGCTATATGACTCCCGACAGGTACACTGACCACTGAGCCTACCATTGCAAGGAGTGTGACTGGCCATTTACCATTCCATCATGCCAGAGAATGCTGAATGCCTGGAAGAAGGAGATGAAGCAAAAGAGAAAATTATGCTTTCTCTCAGCCTTCCTGTGAAAAGCTGGAGAAAGGAGCCTTCAGGGCATGTAAGTAGTATCCTATTAAGATAAAATGGTTTTCTTCCTATTTTCTTAACATCCAGCATTACATATCTCTTTTTACCTTTTTGCTTGAGGCTCACTTTCTTTATGCTATAAAAGAGGATCTCCTCTTCAATGAAGGAAAGCTCTTGCAGGTATGTTTGGACATGGGTGTCACGTGCTGCTATGTACATTCATGTATAGACCACTGACCATTTATTTTATAAATGGTATTGTCAGCCATTAAACACACCATTTGACCCAAAATATGTGGCATATTGATATTCGTGTATCTCAAGTTGTGCTTTGGAAACAAGTAACTGTTAGGGGACCCGTTTCGTTCTCTCCCTTTATGTCTAACACCCCACAGTAGTGCTATTATAGACTGTAAGGTAGCATACAAGAAGTAACAAAAGTTAGACAATCACCAACTAAAGAAATAATGCAAGGTGCCCTCTTGCCAAACCTGAAAATTGTGAGGCGTAAGATCGAATCCACAATTATCAACTGAAGCAAGTTTTATTTTGCAGTGTGCCCTGAACTGGCTAATCTAGGTGCTAGTCTCCCTAAGTGAGGATTTTAGAAAGCAGTTCCTGTCAATCTCTTGAAGTTCCTTTTCTAGGAAAGAGAAAGGGTTTACAGAGACAAAAGAGTTGGGCTATTAGAAAGATACAACAAAGGAGAAGGGACAGGGTAAGAATGCACATCATGTGAGTGGGGTTGCAAAGTTTAGTGTAGGTTGGACAAAATGTTATGCCCAGATCTCGGGGACCCCCAAAAGACCACCACAGAGACCGAATCCCGAATATAAAAGCAAAGAGCCTTTATTTCAAGCTCCAGAGCTTGGTCCCTCTGTCCGACACAGCGGTGGGAGCAGAGAGCCCTGAGCTCAGGTGGGGCAGTTTTTATCATAGCAGAGGTTGGGGTGAGGGGATTTCCAGGGTCCAGGACCCTGATTGGCTGACAGTTGTCTAGGGGTATCTGTAAAACAAATAATAGGTATGTGCTAGACTCAAGGACATCTGACCACCTTATCTAATGGTTGGAATGTTTGGGATGTTAGGTATTACGGATGTTAGGATCACCCTTGGGTGGATCCCTGGGTGGTATCAGCTTAAAGCTTTTCCTGCATCTGGGTGTTGCCTGCCAGTAAGCCTGTCACAGAAGCTTTGTCTAGGCCCCTAAGCCTGTCATGGCTGCTGTATGGTCAAGCTATTTTGGGGCCCTCCACACAAAACATGTCTTGCAGTTTACATTTGATCTAAGAAACAGGAATTTATTCTTTCCTTCTCTTTCTCTTGTTTTCTTGAGACAGGGTTTCTCTGTGTAGCCTTGGTGGTTGTGGAACATGCTCTGTAGACCAGGCTGGTCTCGAACTCACAGAGATCTACCTGCCTCTGCCTCCCAAGTGCCGCGATGAAAGGCATGTGCTGCCACTGCCCAGATTCAGGAACTTATTCTTAATTACAAATAGAAACCTTACTTGCAAGGACTTAACACAAGACAAACAGGACCTTATTCTTAACTGTCTTCACTGCAAACCAAAACCTGCAAAGTATATTGTTCCTGCTTTGGTGTCACACACTGGCTTTTGAAATGGTTCCATAAGCACGTAAGTGCAGACTATTTTATTTATTTAATTCTACTGCTTGTAAAGATCTTTATCAAATTGTAAGAGCTTTGGATGTTGGTGTCTGGAAGAAGGTCATGCACAGGGTCTTTTTTCTATAAGCTCTTAGCATTATCTGATTCTCTTGCTTGGGTTGATACAAATCAGTATTTTGATTTTTAAAAATTCTCCTCCCTTCTGATAATTTTTATTTTGTAAAGACATCAAAGGTTAACTAGTCCATGGCTTGGTATTGACTGTCCCTAGTTGCCAGGATGGGTTGTCATACTCACTGTTATGATGCAGTCCCCAGGGAAAATGATAGGCATTTAAGGACCAGTGTTTAAAAAGAAAGAAAGAAAGAAAGAAAGAAAGAGAGAGAGAGAGAGAGAGAGAGAGAGAGAGAGAGGA
>CABHPP010148597.1:0-10424 GCA_902168425.1 Peromyscus attwateri
CAAAGTCAGTGTTTCATTTGAAAGCACCCTGAGGCTGTGGCGTGGATTCTGTAGAACATGGTTATGAAGCTGAAGATGGCACTCCATCCTATAAAAGAGCAAGGATGCCTACCTATGTTCGCAAGGGCTAGCTATCCTATTATTTTGAAATATAGCCCACCTTTCTGAATGTAATCTTAAGAGGCTTTATGGGATTTCCCATGTGAACTGTCCAGTTTCAAAGCTATCATTAAGAGCTGGAGGAGCATTACTCCGAGTTTCATGGGTTACCAGCTATACTTTGGCATCTGGGGTAAGACAATAAAAATACTTTAGAGAATTACATTCACTAAAACTAGTTCAAGTCCAGTGAATTAACACGCCAGTCCTAATAGGCCAAGAAATTCAGTATGGTTATTTCCATACTGTCCCTAGCACATTTTCATTCCATTTGAGTCTGTGTGTGTATGTATGCAAACCAGATTTCCTTTATGGTGAGGAAATAATGTTCAGATAATTAAGTAATTCACATACTCTCATAATTCAAAAAAGGAATTATTTCAATATATCAAACTTATGAGAGTTAGCCATGATCTGTCCACTGGCCACAGACTGAATATTACTAGCATGATGGAGGTATTTTTACAAAACTACATTAAAGGGAGCATATGAAGAAGGAGAGGGTGAGTATTTATAGAAATGTCTCATGTTATTGTTAGAAAACCAACCATTTAAAAATTGCTTAATGTAAGCCCTGAATGAAAGATAAATTTGTAGTCAGTTAGCCTTGTATGCAAATCAGGGTCACAACTGTGTCATTCAAGCTCCTCCTATGCCCACGCTTCACTCCATTCTACTCATCATAGAGCCTGGGAATTTCCCTGGAGACCACGTAACAAGTGTGCAAAGGAGACTTCCCATATAAGGTCAGGGCACACGAGCTTGGTGTAAGGGTGGTTGTGTGTATGTGGAGTGGCACCCATGGACACACTGAAGACAACACAGGATATTCGATGCTGAAAGGTTCTTGAGAATACTCGTCCAAACTTACCCTGAATCTTTTCTGTTCCCTCAAAAAAAAAATCACAGACAACTCAAAAGACAAGGGAATTAGAAAGGTGACTTAGTCCCGGGCTGTAAAGCAGTTGGAATAAAGCTCCAATGGACAGTTTGGGGCTTTAGTGACTATTAACGCTAGTCCTACTTACTACTAGACAATGTGTACAGTTTTAGGAAGAAAAAATACACATAATTTTTTGTGCATTTATTTCCCCACTGAAACTAAGAGCATTAGGAGACTTTCACACCCAAGCCCAAGGTAACCAGAGTGCAAGTGTCCCCCCACAGCCAAGATGGTGGAGACTCACTCCTCAAGGTCATATGGTAATAGTATTTAGAGGTGAAGTCTTTGGGAGATAACACGGATTAGAAAAGATCTTGAGTGTGGGTCACTAATACCCCATGAAGGTGTCATTGACTTTAAAGCAGAGCGACCAGAGCTAGCACTTTGATGCCCCCAACAAGTGGGCGTACCAGATGCCAGTGCCAGGCTCATGGAGTTCTAGGTTCCAAAGCCATGACCTAAATAAATCTCTATTCTTTACAAATTATCTCATCTCAGGTATGGTATTATAGCAACAGAAAACGAACTGTGGCTCAGAGAAAGAACCTATCCCTAGTCATTTGAGGGAACTATGGTAAGACGTGGTATTAAGTGCTGTTTTATAGGGGTTAGAGTTCTCAAAACCCATGTTGTGCATTTCCCCTTTTGAATGAACAAGAATTAGCTGAGTTCATTTACTAATATGAACTAATAGTCACTGAGGTCTGTAGTCTACATTTTATGGACTGAGCCTCAGGACCATGTCTCAAAGCAGGTATCCATGTGGCAGCTCTTCTCAAGGCGAGGCCAGCATCTGTGTCAGGCAGGAGAACTAAACACTAACCCCAAGGACATCTGTCTTGGTGACATGCACTTGCTTGCTTTCTTTTATTCTGTTATACTTACCTATTTGCATTTGTCTTAAAGCAATGCATACTCATTAAAGACCGTCTATTCTTACAGATAACATGACTCTGGATTGAAAGTGTCGTGAAATTTAAATGCACTTGAGCAAGAATTCCTAGTGACTCCTTGACTCAGAGTTGCTGTGTCTTAGTTTTGGAACATTGTGTCATGGCTCATCCATCAAAACACACAACCTATCCGATAATAAGAGACATGAGTCAAAGATTATCGACTTAGTCCCACAGGGCGATACCAAAATAACACTTTTGGTAACTGATTAGGGGAAAAAAAAAAAAGAAAGAAAAGTCCTTTTCAAATGACACTTAGACAAGAGACTGCCACAAGGAAACACACTCTTGTAAGCAGAAATGCCTTAGAGAGAACGCATTTCACCATGTCTTAAGAATCAGAATTTAGGCAAAAGTCAAGCATTACATATACAGAAAATAAACAACTGAGAAAACCCTCCTTCTTCAAAGAAAATAACTATGTCCTCCATGGTCCTTGCCAGGGAGGTGCAGAAATATTCAATTCCCAAATTATCCAGGGCCAGCCCTGGTGAGCAGCAAGAGACAAGGTACCTGTCTGAAGAACTCCTCCAGGAGAGACATGGTCCAGCGGTGGTGCAGGTCCCATGCTTTCGCAGGATGGCTGATGTCTGCTGTGTGCAGCATCAGGGATAAGGCTTTTGGTTTTTCAATTCTGCAAACCCAACACATGGAAGCACACAGTGACCACGTGCCTCAAACACTGGGAGTTTCAAAAATCTTTAAAATCACCTCTGCTTGTCCACAGAAAACCCAATTGACATCGAAATAAGGAAAGGGTGAATTGCCTATAAGTACTGCCACCATGCTGATGAACGAACATTCAGTATTTACTAAATAAGGTCCTTCTCATTTAACCAGTTCATAGAATGGCTGCATTTTTCAACCAGGCAACAAAAATCTAAACAATACTTTCTTTCTTTAGTTACCTCTACATTCATCAGACCTTTGATCATTTAATTACTAACAGGGTAATGATAGTAATTGCGGCTAACTGGTACTGTGTCTTGTATTTACTCCAACTCTGATTCTGATAAACCTCTAATTGTGAGATGCTGTCTGATGTTCAAGCTCTTTGCTCCAGACATCACTACTTTCTGAGATAACTCAACCATTATCCTGAAGGTGATGTGTTTTAAATGTATAAAATATGCAAATTTTAGACTAAGCCCTATGACAACATGATGTCACAGGCTACTCACGCTTCTGGCTGCTGCAGGGCTGTCTTCATGGCTTTGATTTGCTGGAAATGACAGGACATATCCGTGGCCATTACCATCTCAATTACCAAGGTTCGAAACTCCCTTTTGGGGACACCCATGAGGAAAAGGCATGAAAACAAAGAAAATGAAAATCCAAGTCATTTTTTTGCCACATTTAGTCAAAATCAGTTAATTGTTTCAGCATTTCAAATCTAATGTCAGTCTTTTCAGTGGAATTTTTATGAAGTGGGATATAAATGAAGGTTAAGGTCGAAGAAACAATTTATTAAGAATATTATGGGGGGGTAGAGAGATTGTTCAGTAGTTAAGAGCATTTAGTCCTCTTGCAGAGGTTCTGAGTTCAATGCTAAGCACCCACATCAGGTAGATCACCTCGCTGAGCACTTGCATTCATGTGAGCATACCCATGCACAGACACACATACATGCATAGAATTTACAAATAAAATAAGTCTTCACAAAAGAACATGATACATCTGTCATTTGGAAAATTAAACCTACAGGGAAAGTTACAGTGAAGCTGAAATCTGAATTTAAGTGTTCACTTCTCAGTTGAATTCATTTTTAAGATAAAACTAACTTGAAATAATCCTAGAAACTAGACTGATAGTTTATTGGGTACATTGCATAGTCCACATTTTAAAAACAGGCTTTATTTTTTTTTTAGAGTACTTTTAAGCTTACAGAAAAATGGAGAAGGGCATATCCTCTCTGCTGTAGTTTCCCTAATCATAAACATTCTGTGCTTATGTGGGGTTCATGAGTTACAACTGATTAACCAATGTCAATACATTTATTAGATGAGCCAGACAATGGTGACGCACACCTTTAATCCCAGCACTCGGGAGGCAGAGGCAAGCGGATCTCTGTGAGTTTGAGGCCAGCTTGGTCTATAGAGTTAGTTCCAGGACAGCCAGGATGACACAGAGAGACCTTGTCTTGAAAACCCAAAAACCAAACAAACATTTATTAAATGAAGTCCATAGCTTACTTAGGGCTCACTCATCACATTGCACAGTTCCACAGGACTTGCAAATGTCCCTGCCATGTGTCTATATTTTAGCATCATATAGAATGATTTCTGAACCCCAAATTTTCCTGTTATTTCCCCCTCCCCTGAACTGCTGAAAGCTGCTAGATGCTATACTGAACTAACAACTGCACTGAGGTATAATTTAGCTCAGAATAAACTGCCCCTATAGGAACAGCATGATTCAACTGGTTTTAGCAGCTGAATAAGCCTTTGAAAACACCATTACATTCATAACAAATACTTTCCTTACTGTCGGGCAGTTCCACTTTCTACTTGTACATATGTATGTATATAATGTGTATGCATGCATATATGCTTGTAATGTTAATGTATATGAATGTGCACTGAAATGACAAACATATAAGCATGTTATACACGTATACATATACACAATATTTTACATGCATTATACATATACACATATACATACATGACAAATGCCCCTGCCATGTGTCTATATTTTAGCATCATATAGAATAATTTCTGAACCCCAAATTTTCCATATATTTTTCATATACATGTAAATGTATATGAAACTAAATGCTCTCTTTTTGTCTGAGTTCCTTTCCTAGGCATAAGGACTTGCCACTTATGGTAGAGTGGGTCACCCATACTCCCTTGCTGTTTCCAGGTGAGAGGTATTCCCAGTGACTGCAGTTTGTTATCCTCTTAACAGTTGATGTGTATTTGGTGTATTCTACACTAGTTTAGGGTGAATACAAACAAATAGTCCCTGGGTATCTGTGTGTAAGTCTTTATACGGACATGGCCTCATTGTTTTAGAGCAAATATCCAGAAACAGAAGGGCTGTTTTGTTAGGCACCTGAGCATTTAGCTGTATAAAAAAAACTGCCAAACCCTTTGCAAAATGACTGTTTAAGTTCACATTCTTGACCAGCGTGTTAAAGTTCTAGTTTTTTTCTTGCCTTCTGTCAGCCTTTAATGCTAACCATCCAGTGGGTGTGAAGGGGTAGCTCATTGTGGTTTTTATTTGCATTTCCTTGGCCAGATCCTGTTGCTGAGTACCTCTCGTGTGCTTTTACTATTTGTGTATCATTTTTTAGGGAACTGTGTTTCAATTACTTTTTACTTTTTAAAGGAGGGGTGTTTCTTTAAAAACTCTCATTATTGAGTTGTCAAGGTACATTATGCTTCTGATACAAACCCCAATAGAATATGCACAGCATCCACGTTTCTCCAGTTTTGTGGCTTAGATCAATTCGGTACCTTCCAACAAGTTTAATTTTTATTAAATTAAATTTTTTATTTAAAAAATGCCTCTCACCTTTTGTGTTTTAAGAACTCTGAATGTCCTGAAGACATTGCTGTGCTTTCCTGTGAAATCCTTACGACTATCATTGTTATCACCGAGCTGGGAGCAAACCCAGGATGCCTGCCACTGAGCTGCATTCTGAACCGAATGACCATTTCACATGGTTTATTCCTCAATCTGCCACTTCCCCAGTTGAGCTATTTCAGCCTGTCTAGGTTTTATGCTCTATTTTATGACAAATTTGAGTTGATTTTTTTGAGTATGGTTTGAAGTAAGAAAGTTATCGTTTTCCATAGACACCTACTTGTTTTAACACCACTTGCTGAAAATAGTTTCCTTTCCCCATTGATTCAACTTAACACCTTTATCAAAAATCAAGTTGTGAGGGGTCTGAGGAGATACCCCAGTGGGTACAGTGCTTGTCAGGCAAGCATGAGGACCTGAGTGTGGGGTGTAACAGGACACATTTGTAACCTAGCACTGAGGGACAGGGATCAGGACAGGACAAGAGGATCTGCAGAGTTTGCTGTTCAGTCAGTACTAACAATAAGTGACCCCCAGGTTCAAGGTAGAGACACTGACTCAAAAAACAAGCTGGAGAGCAGTAGAGGAAGACATCCAATATTGACCTCTGATCTTCCCACTAAAAGGTTTTAATTAGCATACAAAGTATAGCTTTGACTATGGCTGTACGTGCATAAGTATCTCTGCACTTAGATTGCTTTCACCCCTCATCCCCTTCTTGCTCCTCCTCCCTCCTATTCCTGAGGAGTCCTCATCCTACTTCTATGTCATATGTGTGTTTACCTGATCTAGATTCTGCAGACAAGAGGAAAGTTCAGTATCTTCTGACTTTGGTTTATTTACTTTAACATGATGACCTCCAGTTCAACTGTTTTTCTATAAATGTCATAATTTCATTCTTGTTTGTGAATGAACAAAACTCCACTGTAGGGGCTGGCAAGATGGCTCAGTGCAGTGGTCCTCACCCTTTGTAATGCCGTGACCCTTAATACAGTTCCTCATGTTGAGGTGACCCCAACCATAAAGTTACTTCATTGCTACTTCACAACTGTAATTTTGCTACTGTTATGAATTGTAATGTAAATATCTGATATGCCGGATATATGATATTTGACCCCTGTGAGAGGGTCATTCCATTCCCCAAGGCATTGTGACCCACCTGTTGAAAATCCCTGGCTTAGTGGGTAAAAGCACTTGCCACCAGGTCTAACCACCTGAATTCGATCCCACATTGTGGAAGAAGAGAACATGGTGCATTGTGGCATGTAGGTACCCACCAACCTTTTACAAACTAATAAAGGTCATAAAAAGTCCACTGTGTACATGGACCATATTTTCTTTACTCATTCATCCAATCATTCATCCAAGATGGGTGTCCAGGATGATTCATAGCTTGACTCTTGTGAATGCAGTCACAAATAAAGATGGGCGTGCAGGTGTCTGTGCTATTCTCACGTATTTCTTCAAGACTGCATCCCAGGAGTGGGAGAGATGAATCATATAGTTGTTCTATTCTTAGTCTTCTCAGACGTTTCCACACTGATTTCAACAACTCTGATTCTTTATCTCCTACCTTGTGCAAGAATTTTAAGTGTAATTTCCTAATGGCTAGCTGCTAGTCTATTATTTTTTACATTAACTTCGTATTTAGTGGCCTCATAAAATTCATTATCAGTTTTAGTAGTTGCCATAATAGTCTTAAGGCTTTATGTGCAATCAGATCTCATTTGCTTACAGAAACACTTTATGTTGTTTAATGTAAGATCAGGCATCCTAATCTTGTCCCCGTCTTCAGTCAGAAGTGCTCAGCTTTCACCATGAAGGTTGATACTAGCTATGGCTTTACACCGATGCCTTATCCAGCTGAGACACTATAGGGTCCTTTTTGTTTCTCATTGGAAGAGAGTTTTTATTTGATAAGTAATGACTTTTGTCAAATGTTTTGGATATAGCTATTGAAATGACCACATCGTTTGTTTTTGGGTTTTGTTGTTATTTGTTTGTTTGAGTGGATGCCTCACTATATGGCTCTGGCTGGCCTGAAATAGCTCAGTATGGATTCCAGCTCCTCCTGCCTCAGTCTCCAGTGTGCTGGGATTGCAGGCATGTATCAACAACAACTGGCTTTCTTTGCTTGCTTGTTTTTAGTATGGCAATTTTTTAAAATTTATTTTAGAGTGCCAAATTAACCATGTATCTTGGAATAAATTATCTGTAGTTATCAGGGTTATCCAATATAACACAAATACATTTATGTATATTTACATATAAATATTCATTATAAAATTTATGTTTGTTTGTTTATGAGACAGGGTTTCCTATATCCAAGACTGGCTGTGACTTCTCTATGCAGGGGTAGATGACTGTGAAATTCTTATCCTCCTGTTTCCACTTTCCCAGTGCTGGGACTACAGGTAGGTACAACAAGTTCAGTTTTATACAGTTCTAGGGATCAAATCCAGCCATTCATGATAGGCAAGCACTCTACCAACTGACCTAAATCCCCAGCCATGGAACTAACCGACAGACTTATGAAGGTTGACAAGACAAAGGTCATCTGGAGCAGTCAGCAAGCTGAAGACCTTTAGGGTCAATGATATGCTCCAGTCAAAAGACAACAGACTCAAGATTCAGGAAGAGGGTTTCAGTTCAAACGCAGGAGGAAAGAATTTGATCTTACTTGGGGGAGGGAGTGAACCTTTTGTGTATTTAGTCTAACCCTCAGCTCCTTGTGTGAGGCCTCCTAATATTAGGAATGACAGTCTGCCTTACTGAGTCTACTCTTTATAAGTTAGCTTCAACTAAAAACGGACTCATGGAAAGAGCTTGAATGCTATTCAGAGAAATATCAAGACTCACTGTGGCCAACTTGAGTTGATGCAAAATTAACCACACTATCCAAATCAGGCTTTTTACATAACATTATTTTAAATGGCAATATTTAACAAGGATTGATGCACTTATGTTCATGGGGTTTACTAGTTCCCAAGATTCATTTTGTGATGGTTTTGTAAAAGTAAAGTGTTTAAAATTATGTCTCATTAGGCAAATTAGAAAGTAATTTCTTCTTTCAATATTTTAGAAATAATTTGCATAACATTGGGATGATCTCTTTTTTGTGTTTTCAAAGACTTTGTTAGAGAGAATATCCAAGGATGGAGGTTTCCTGGTATGAAGATTTTTGACGGCAAACTCAATTGTTTTAATAGATACAGGAATATTAAAATTATCTCTTTTATTTTTTGTGAGGTTTTGTAAATTGTATTTGCAAAGTATTTGTTTATTTAATCAAAGTTTTCAAACATGATGAAATAATATTATGATATTTTCTTATATATTTGAAATATGTAGAATCTGACAATGGCAATATATGTTCTATCTCAGTCAAGTTAGAAGCTTATAAATTTTGTTGTTCTTTTCAAAGAACTAGATTTTAGCTTTGTTAATTTTTTCTGTTGTTTCTAATTTTATGGATTTCTTCAGTAAGATTGCTATTTTTGCCTTTCTGTTTAGGCTGAGTGTTGTTCTTATTCTAGCTTCCCACCATTACTGTGTTTATATAAGATATTCCAACAAAATTTTCTGATATCTCAGATACATGATTATTTCTGTTCTCCTCAATGTTTTATTTTCTTTGTGGTAACAGTGGCAAGAGGCACAGATATAGATGGTATGGTGGTCTGAAGGAAATGGCCCCAAAGAGAGTGGCACTATTAGGAGGTATGGCCTTGTTGGAGTAAGTGTGGTCTTTTTGGAGGAAGTGTGCCAACTGTGGAGGCAGGCTTTGAGGTCTCATATATGCTCAAGCTGTATCCTGTGTCTCAGACCACTTACTGTGGCCTGCAAGTCAAGATGTAGGACTCCCAATTCCATCACTATGTCTTCCTGCATGCTGCCATGCCCCACCATGCTGATAGTGGACTAAACCTCTGAACTGTAAGCCACCCCATTAAATGTTTTCCTTTACAAAAGTTGCCATGGTCATGGTGTCTCTTTGCAGCAATATGAATGCTAACTAAGACAGAAGTTGGTACCAGGGACCGAGGTGTTGCTGTGATACGCCTGATCATTTTTAATTTGCAGTAATATGGACTTTGGTACTTTGGGTACCAAAAGCAGTGGAGTGTTTTAAGCACTGCTTATTGGGCCATATTAGTAGGAGCATGGATGACAGTGGTGCTGAGAATGATTTGAACTGTAGGGGACTGACTCAAGAGGTTTTAGAGGAGAAGAATTTTAGTATGTTCCCTAGAGATCATTCTTGTGATATATTGATGAATTGGCTGCCTTTTGCCCTATCTGAAGATTCTGCCTGAGGCTAAAGTGAAGAGTTTTGGATTAATTCCATTGACCAAGGAAATCTCAAAACAGCCTAGTATAGATTATGTCGTGTGGTTATTAGTGATGATAATCAAGATTTATAATAAAAAGGAGCAAGCTGGACAGGATAAATTACAAAATGTAAAATCTGAGGAGAAAAAGAGCATCAGGAAGCAGAATGGAGCTACCTCATGTGTTCAAGAAGATAAACAGTAAAAAATGGAATAAAGGGAGTGATGACCTCAGGGCAAGATCCCACCCAGCTAAGTTTCCAACTTGTGAAAAGGGATGAAAGAAAAGTTTAGGCAGGGCAGTTGTGGTACATGCCTTTAATCCCAGCACTCCAGAGGCAGAGACTGGCAGATCTCTGAGTTTGAGGCCAGCCTGGTCTACAGAACAAGTTCCAGGATAGCCAAGTTTAGTCAGTGAAGGAAACCATGGAAAAACAGAAAGCTGATTATGATGTAATTGAATGAGGGGGCCATGTTCCATCCCCAGCAAGCAGCAGAACTTGGCAG
>CABHPP010148598.1:2969-30654 GCA_902168425.1 Peromyscus attwateri
CCTCCTCCCCCTCTTCTTCCTCCTCCACCTCCTCTTCTTCTTCCTCCTCCTCTTTTTACTCTCCACTTCCTCTTCTTCCTCACCATCTCTTCTTTCTCTTCCTCTTCTTCCTCTTCCCCTCCACTTCTTCCTCCCCTCCTCTTCTTCCTCCTCTTCCTCCTCTACCTCTTCTTACTTCCCCCTCCTCTTCTTTCCCCCTTACACTACTCTTTAAGGATTCTTGCGTGTGTCAGCTTTGACACTTGTGCACAAGCTACTTTAAGGCATGAACTAGGAGTGGCCATCTGCATCACACACTTCCATCATTCTTCAGAGCCTGTCATTCTTAAAGATGCTTATTGGCTAAAGATCCATGACATGGTCCACTGCAGGTGTGGTACTGGGACAGCCTAACAAGTGGGGGTGCTCTTTTCTTCCTGGAATGTAGCACCCTCATGATTGTGCTAGAGATGATATCACAAACCATTAATGTGTTTTGAATGTAATTTATCTGTAGTTGAGTTAAAATCGATGTTTTCAAAGAATTAAACTTCACCATTAACATTTAGGTCACAAACGATCCCATCTTCATTAGTAGTCAGGACTACTACCAGTTTCTTTTTTGTTATTGTTTGTTTTGTTGTTGTTGTTGTTGTTGTTTTGGATGAGAGATGCAAATGTGACCCTGTTTTCACATCCTAAAGCTATAAGTTGAATATCTGTATCATCTTGAGAGTAATGTAAGATTGCCATGTTGTCAGGACAAATTGCTTTTGGGAAGTTTATGGAACAGCGTGATCTATTCTTGAATTTCCAGTATCTATTTTCTCTATTGATCATGATAAATAAGGCTCCATGTCATTAAAGGTATAGACTTAGCATCTTCCTAGGATTCTCAATTATGAACAAGCCTGATATTGAGAAGGCTGAAGGCTTTCAAAATGGAGACTTTGTAGAAAATGTAGCAGACCACCTTTAAAAGCTATGCTTTCTTGTAAAATGTGGTAAGCCACTCACCATTCATACTCCTTATTCTTGCACTGTGAAGAATAATGTACATGACATGTTCTCAAACAAGAGGAAAATTGTTTTTAAATAATTTAATATGCATCCATGCATATAATGTGTTTGGATCCAGTCCACCCCACTCCAATTCCTTTTCCTTCTTCTCCAAATCCTCTCCTACACACCACCCACTTTTTCCTTTCAACTTCAACTTCTCTCTCTCTTCCTCTCAATGCCATCTTCTCCCTCCCCACTCTTTAATTTGGTACCCACCAAGTCCATTTAGAGTTTCCTGTATGTGCATGGTTGTGGGACCATTTACTAGAGCATGGGGAATAGTCTCTTAGGGCCTGCAATCCCTGAAGAAAAGTGACTCTGCCACCATCAACTTCCAATAGCTCTCTCAGCTAGGGGTGAAACTTCAGAGCCCTTCCTCATCCCTGATGGGATTTTGACTGGTTTCATCTTGTGTGGATCTTATAAATGCAGTTCCAACCTTTGTGAGTGCATGTGTACAACTATACTGTCATATCTAGCAATTGTTGTTTTCCTGCAGAAATCTACTCTCTCTAATTCTAACAATCTTTCATACCTCTCTTTTGTGGGAAATAGAAACAACTTAGATGTCAAAAATGAATAAATAAAATAAAAATTCAGACAGGATCTAGATATACAGCTCTATCTGCCCTTAAACTCATAGATCCACCTGATTCTGCTTCCTAGTGAGGGATTTAAAGGTATGAAAATTCTTAATGCTGTCCAAACAAAAGATCCTGCTAAAATTTCTCTGATTTGTTCCCTGTGTTCATACATGAAGAGAATGCTAAATTTGAATTAGAGATTAAGGAAAATAAAAACATCAAAATTCAAGTTCATGGATTAGCCATGAATTCTATCTGTAGATTCAATGAAAAGAACACCATGGTTTCCAAATGAGATGAGGAACCCTGACTCATTTGTAGGCCCAGCAGAGGTCACGTGGCACAGTAGAAAGAATGGCTTGGCGTGTAGCAATCTACAGTTGTACCATCATTCTATAACCTTCATTTGTGTTTTCAGTTTGGTGGGGGATGCTTTAGTGTTTGGTGGATGGTTTTGAAATGTGTGCATTGTTTATCAGGGAGCCTGGAACTGCTTATGATCTTGAGTCATTTATTCCCACTGTGTCGAGCTTCTATTAAGAGATAATTGGGCTTCATGTGTGGTTGGAATTACAATATCTATCTTCAACCACTGTCTACTGCCTCTGTGTGTCTTGGGGTAGATAGCATTTAACCCTCTCTCACCTTGATTTCCCAAACACTCGTTTCTCCTGAGTCTAGCTTGGTTTCCTTCTTTAATGGTCCCCTCTGAATCTTCTCATCTGTTTCACATTCTACCAACCAGAAAAACAGGCATTTTTCTTTTTTACATTAGACTTTAGGGTGGTTTTCTCTCCATCTTTTCTACCGTGATAACCATGTCAAGTCCCATTTTACCTTCTTTTCCAAGTTCCTTATTATCTTTAACTGACTTAATCCCCACCTTTCCAGTTGTTCAGATTTTAATGAAAGAAGTATATGGAGTGTTTGGGTACATTACGTGCAATATGCTAGTTACTGGAGATGCAAACCTGGACCAATGGAGCATGTTCCTTGCTACACACACACACACACACACACACACACACACACACACACACATACACACAGTATACAGGAAAACAATACTGGACATGGGATATTTTTCAGAGTGATGTGTAGGATGACAGGGGAAGAACAGGTTACCATGAGGACTGATAAAAAAAAATGTAACCAATGTTATGGATGTAGTGAAGCCTAAAGAGACAAGATGTTTAAATTGGAAATCAGAAGGTTTATTGAGATCACTCAATGGCTGGTATAGGAATTAGGACTTGGGAGTGCACTTGCTATGTCAGAGTCCAGAGAGAAGAGCAGAGGAGGAGGGAAAGATGCAGCTGTAGTTTAACACCTCAGACAAAGCATTTGAGTCCCATGAAGCTGCAAAGAGGCATGCAGAGTAGAAACATGTGCCACACTGCTGTGGGATGTCTTTTTGTATGCTGTGAATATATGTGTTGTTCCCACTGGCTAATAAATAAAGCAGATTTGGCCTGTGGCAGCTTAGAGGCAGGCAGGAAATCCAAGTAGAGATACAGAGAGAAGAAGGGCAGAGTCGGGAAGATGCCAGCCTGCTTTTCCAAGGAACAACATGTAATGGGACATGGGTAAAGCCATCAAACACGTGGTGATACATAGATTAATAGAAATGGGTTGAGTTAAATTATGAGAGCTAGGTAACAAGAAGTTTGAGCCATTGGACATACAGTTTGTAATTAATATTAAGCCTTGGAATGATTATTTTATAAGCGGCTGTGGGACTGCAAGACCTGGTGGGACTGGAGAAACTTCTAGCTACAAATGATACCCAATGTGGGACAAGAGCTCCCACTAAAACATGACATAGCTTAAAAAGAGATTATAAATGTAGCTAAGAGCAGCTTTCTAGTTCATGTCCCTCATGCAGGCCTCGGAACAGGGATGCCAAGATACAGAGGCGCCACAGCATTCAATCTTGAGCACAGCATGGTGGATTCCCACCACAGTACACAGAGGCATCTCTAAGCTACACAGCATACTACATGGTGAATTTAGCTTTTGCCGATACAGAAAAAACAAGGGTGGGGGGTTTCTGGGCTACATACTGCTTGATGGAGGCATAATCCCACTGCTTTCGAGAGTTGGTGGTGAGCATGGCTCCCAGATCTGGCAGTAAATATACCTCTGCCATGTTAAAAAGCCAAGAGGGACAGAGTCAGCAGCCAAGGCTCCAGCTTTTGTCCTAGCCACACAGCTTAGCAGTTTAAAATCTCTCCTGGTCAAAAAATGGTTACAGATACACAATAAGAATAGATTTAGATGGAAAAAAAACTCTAGGTGGATTATAATATGTTTAAAAATATACATATGCTTGGGAGAATAAAGAGAAGGTATAGACAATCATATATAATTTAAAAATAATAAAATAAAATCCTTAGGAAGGGCAATAAAATAATATAAAGAAAATGAGCCACATGAAGATGGAAATTACACAGAGAGTCTGGATTATGTTGTTTTTGGGATTTTTGAACTGGAGAGAAAAATTTGATTTTAGGGGCTATTAAGCTAAACCAATATGTATATATTTTTTTTTTTGGTTTTTTCGAGACAGGGTTTCTCTGTGTAGCTTTGCGCCTTTCCTGGAACTCGCTTGGGAGACCAGGCTGGCCTCGAACTCACAGAGATCCGCCTGCCTCTGCCTCCCGAGTGCTGGGATTAAAGGCGTGCGCCACCACCGCCCGGCACCAATATGTATATTTTAAAGGTATCTTGACTTCAAAATTTATGTCTAAGAATATGTTGCTTTGGAAAAGAAGTTCAGTTCTGCTTTTGTTTTCACAGAAGATAAGAAACTGTGGATTCCTTCCAGGTTAATATGGTTCCATCAAGGAAGAGCCCCTGAAAGGGCTCCAGATGATCCAACATCCAAAACAGCTTCAAGGCAACTGGCTGAGATGATCCAGCCTCACAGACTACTACAGCCAAGATTTAACTATAATTCTTAATTTTCTCAGGATCCCTATAAGATTGCCAGCACCCCTAATCAGCAGGAAGTAGTATGGGAAGCTACACCCAAATTCCCAAAATATTGTTTATGAATGTTTATTTTTATTTAAAGTAGGTTGATTATAAATGCAATCTCTTTCTAAAAAATAAAAGGGGGTATAGATATGATAGAATGAAAGGGTAGATTATTAAATCTACTTTTAAAGAGCAACAACTTGTTTGAAATGTTTTACATTGCTATGGATTTTAGCTTATTGATACAAATTTAAAGTTAACTTTGTTATACTGTATATATATATATATATATATATATATATATATATATATATATATATACTCTTGTTTAAGGTATTATGCTTATGCAACTCATTTAAAATTATAATTTATAATTAAGAAACAGATTAATAATTAGTCATCTATGAAAATCAAACTTTGAGATGTTAGTTAAGTTTTCTAGGTATACACAGATATATTTCAATCAGGTAGGTAATCTTCAAACACGTCAAAGACCTACAAAATATGGCATTTAAAATATTTTAGGAACTTAGACTTTTCTAGACAATGAGACATATCTGCTCCTGGCAGCACCAATTACTTCAAAAAAGGATGATGAGCATCAAAGAAACTCATTATGGTGTTTGCTTTCCTTATGACAAAAGTCAGCCACTGGGCAAAAAAGTGCCCTTGCCTCGACTGCTTGACAGGATGCTATGTAAACTGGACATGCAGGGCCCATAGGAAGGTGACCACTGAACTTTGCAAGGCAAGATGGTTCTTCAGGTTCCTGCTTCACAGAGGAGATTGCCAGACATTTTGCAGGACACAGGGAAGAGCAACTGATGAACTTTGCCAATAGGCAAGACAATCCTTTAAATTTCCTGCTTCACAAAAAAGTCTGCCAGAGACTCTAGTTTTGTAGGCTAAAGATGGATGCCCCAATGTTGCAGAGAAACTTTGGATGACTGTCCAGGCAGCCAGATGTCTCTTTCATTTCTAAAATTCTGGAAGTTGCTTACAATGCACTTCTTGTTTACTTAGGTAGTATTATATCCTTCTGGGGTCTTTGATGGGGTTGAAGACTGAATAGTTATAATTATGGTTTTCCTTAATCATGATAAAGGTAAATTAGATATGAAACTTTAGACTCACAAAAATAGGATGGATGATAGAATATTTTCTTTAATTTTACCAAATACAAATAGACTAGATATTGTAACTATAGTTCTTGCTTGATAACTATTTTGTTATATATAGTTTTACTATGTTAAAGTTAAAACCTTCCTTTTTGATTAGACAGAAAAGGGAAAGTGCTGTGGGATGTCTTTCTATACGCTGTGAATATATGTGTTCCTCCCATTAGCTAATAAATAAGATAGCTTTGGTATATGGAAGCTTAGAGGCAGCAGGAAATCCAAACAGAGATACAGAGAGAAAAAGGGTGGAGTCAGGAAGATGCCAGCCTGCCATCCAAGGAGCAAACATGTACAGGGACACGGGTAAAGCCATGGAACACGTGACGATACATAGATTAATAGAAATGGGTTGAGTTCTATTATAAGAGCTAGGTAACAAGAAGCTTGAGCCATAGGCCATACAGTTTGTAATTAATATTAAGCCTCTGAATGATTATTTTATAAGCGGCTGCAGGACCACGGGGCCGGGTGGGACCAGAGAAACTTCTGACCACACCACATTCAGTGTGGGTTGGGGGTAGCAATTCCCTAAGGCCAGTGGGGAACCTCTAGGAAGGAAATTCAATTTGGGCAAAACCCTTGAATTTACTCTTCTAAAAGACTAGTCCAGCCATAGAAGAAAATGTTTGGAAAAGGGCATGAGACCCTGGAAGGAGACCATTGGTAGTGACTCTAGAGCCAGCTCAGAGACATATGCTGTCCCTGCAGGAAAATCAGAGTCCATGTGATCTGTCTGTTGTTCATTTATATGTTTCTCTACTCATAATACCACTATATATTTAAGATCTGGCTTCTAAATGTCTGCTGCATGCCTCTTATTATTCCCGTTTACCTAACTCAAACATCCTTTTTTTGCCAAGTGTTTGAACCTCCTCTACCCTCTTCCAGTCCTTGTCTAATTCCCTATCTCTGTCTTCAAGCCACATGCAGTTGTTAGTCCTCAGAAACACATTTGGTTGCTCCCCAATGCATCAAAACCATGTCCAAACTCCTTCTCTCTCTTCATAGCCTCCACGGTGTTGGCTCTGTAGATACTTCCAGTCTCCTCCACCTCAGGAGCTGCTATCACACTCTTCTACCTCACTTGCTCCTTGACTCGCCAACTCACAAATGTCCAGACATACCAAATGTTTCCCTTGACCCCGAATGTCTTCATCTTCTGACTTACTCTGCAAAGCTCCTGTGTCTCAGGTTCATGTCAGGTCCAGCCTCCTCCAATTCCAGATGTCCCCAGCCAGAATTAGAGTTTTCCTCTCTGCGTGTGTTCCAGTCAACCGTTTTTACTCATGTCTGATCTCTCATGGCCAGTATGCCTCCTGTTCAAGTCAGTGCATCTGGGACAGGGTCTCCACTAGATCTTAAGGGAGGCAAGGAGAACTTTCATAGTCATTTCTGTGTTACGTGTTGTGACTTGATTGTCCTTCCCTGTTAGAAAATCAACAAACATTAGCAAGTTTGTAGGTATACGTGAGAACGTCTTGGGCCACATACCCAAACCTCAGTCTAGCTCTGATATTGTAGATTCATCTGCTGTACAAAACCATTTTGTTAGCAACGTTTTTTTTTATTATTTCTGAATATGGATAAATGGAGTCTCAAAAAGAATACCAGTTAATAATTTTACTAAGAAATGCTGAATTATGTGTTGAAAACTAAAAATTATCATTTGATAATTATTTATGGAATTCTGATTGTGTGGTAAAGGGATATGTGTGTGTGCATGAATGCATGTGTGTGTGTGTGTGTGTGTGTGTGTGTGTGTGTGTGTGTGTTGTGTGTGATGCTAAAATCAAACCCATAGCCTCATGCACAATAAGTACATGAGTCACCACTGAGCTCCATCCCGGCCCCCCACTGTGCACCTACCTGTCTCTGGGCATTCATCTGTGAATAAACCAGATCATTGTTCTGGAAACATTTAACACATGATTTCATGAGGTTGAGGATTTCTCCATTTATAGAATACACATTTAGTAAACTGGAAACAAATTATTCATCCTTTCATTAAGATTCTATGTGTCTCTAATAATAACTGATGAAAAAATGGCCTGTGAATTTGAAGGAGCGTGGGGAGGGGTGTATGAGAGGGCTTGGAGGGAGGAAGGGAAAGGGAGAAATGTAGTTAAAATGCAATCTCAAAAATAAACAACAACAACAACAACAAAGAATCTATGTGTCACCTAAATCAGTAGTGGAAAAAGTAGTTTGAAGGACAACGCCAAAGACGGGTGCCCACAGTAGACATGTTTCCATTATATTAAAAATATGGAAGCAGAAAGATTGCCAGGATGCTGTTGATTGGCATTTGTCTAAGCTGTGATTATTTAGCATCATTTTACACGTTCTTTATCTCTGACTTCACTGAAGCTCTGAACCAGGAAGTTTATCACTTTCTTCTCAATGCCGCATTTCTCCCTGAGCTGGGAAACACCAATAGAAGTGTTAAGCCGAAATAACTACATTTATTGAATTCCAATATATATTCAACATTGTATAAGACACTGCAGATATGAACATTTTAATTCATCTCTCAAACAGCTTCCGGGAATAGTATCTTATAGAAAAATTGGATTGTTCCAGGGGAAACATTAGGAATATGTTTCTGAAGAAAATGCTTTTGTAGGAAGCACTGGCATATTTTCATTTTCAAGACTAATTTAAAACAATATTAGTGGCATGTACTAGATTTTTCTGAAATATGAGGGAGTGCTGAAAAAAAAAACCCATCAATTTTCAGAACCCCTCGGGTCAGGTTAGGGAATATGTAAGAGGCCTTTGACAGACAAACATAAATTGTTAGGAAAAATATAATTAGAAAACTTAAAGAGCACTTTCCATGTTTCTCTGTATGCATGTGTGAAGAAAGATCAATGGCTTCAAATCTGACTAGCTTTTATTTGTTTGTTTTTCAACATCTTTTCTAAGAATCGCCCTTGTGGAAAACATTCCTGAAGGCCTTAACTACTCTGAAGATGCCCCATTTCACTTACCGCTTTTCCAAGGCTGGATGAACTTACTCAACATGGCCAAAAAATCAGTTGACATAGTGTCTTCCCATTGGGACCTTAACCACACCCACCCGTCAGCATGTCAGGTAAGCCACATCCTCTGCAACTTGGATGGTTTTATGTGCATGTTACACTCCTTACTGTCTTTACCCTCAACAGGACCAGACCAGCTCAGTTTTCCAATTCCACCTTCCCCCAGAGCTCATGGACAGTTATGTGCTTATGCATTTAGGTAGCTGTTCCATTGTTACTCATGTGTTATTGAGCTACTGCAAGCAACCCAGTTATTTTCAGGGCAAAACCTTATCTTTCATCTCTGTCTACAAGAGGCTGTCTGTACAGAGCTGCTAAGAAGCAAGGCTGCAAGGATGCCACCCACATCATAGCACCTTTCAACAGCATGGCCTAGAATTCTGCTCCATGTAGTATGTATGCTTACACATCTATATGTCTGCTGAGACATGTATTTGGTCAAATTGTGTCATGTTATACAATTCACCTCCATGACTTCTGAGCTAACTTTTAAAATAATAAAGTCAAACTTCTCAAGACAGTGTATATTTTGACTCTGTCATTTTGGGGTAGATAAGAAAAAGATGATTTCTGAATTAATGGTCTGAAGTAAAAACAAAAAAGATCCTTATAATTTTTAATATCTTTTTATTATGTTGGTAAAAACCATGGTGGCTTGCATGTGCCACTCACTATGCCCGGCTAGGATCTAGTTCTTTACACATTGTTTCCCAGCCTGCTCATCTCGTAATCTATGTCTGTCTGTGTATTTTCCTTTGTGCTGAGAATGGAACCCAGGGCCTTGGGCATGCCAGGAAAGTGTTCTCCTACTGTAGAGCCACATCCTCAGCCCGTATTCTTCTCCCATAAGAAGTTTCATCTTCTTTACACATCAAACCATCAAGTTTCCTGTATGTTCTTTGTTACAATGATGGATTTTGTTTACTTTGGCTTTGGGGGACAGAGTCTCATGTAGCTTAGGCTGCCCTCAAACCTGCTGTGTAGCCAAGCTGATCCTGAATGTCTGGTCCTCTTGCCTTCACCCTTCAAGTGATGGAATTGCTGACATAAGCCACCACATCTGTTCAGTGCTGGGGATTGAACCCAGGGCCTCATGCATGCTAGGCAAGCCCTCTACCAACTGAGCCACATCTTCTGTCCCCTTTTCTCTCTTTTAAAGAAGCTACCTTTTATTGAATGGAGAATAGTCAAACATGACAGCTATTTCTAAACTAACAGAGCCTGCAAAGTGCTCGAGGGGACCATAAACAGCAGCGAGATGAATAGGAAGTATAACCCAAAGCACCTATCTATTTATTACAATGCAGCTGAAAGCAAAATATACGGAGAAACTGTAGACAGTGGCAGACAACCAGCTCAGCAGCAGACAGACACAAATAAGCATGGTCTCTGGGATCTGTCTCCTCTAGATGAGAGGTGAGCTCGTAAGAATGAATGGCGGCTGTTATCAGCAGGAGTGATGAATGTGGGCTTTGCAAAAACATTGCATGGAGATGGGGGTTGGTTAAAAATGTATTATGTATCTGTCTCTAAAGGGCTGCTGTATGCATGTGAGTGTGTGTGTGTGTGTGTGTGTGTGTGTGTGTGTGTGTGTGTGTGCTCGTCTGTGGAAGGCCAGAGGTCCACCTCAGGCATCATTCCTTAAATACTATATACCCTGTTTATGAAGACAGGGTCTCTGAATAGGTCACCTCAGTGATGGTGAGGCTGAACTGCTGGGCCAATGGGCCCCAGGGATCTGCCTTTGTCAGTTTCCCCAGCCCTGGAATTACAGTGGTGTTCTACCATGCCCAGATTTTCATGTGAGTCCTGGGGATTGAGCATACGTAACCATGTTTGCACCGAAAGCACCCACAGAGCTGTCTCCAAGCTTCAGCAATGCTCTTTTGAATCCCACTCTAAAAGCCCCATTTTGCCCTCCCTACACCTCACTGGGGTTGTCAACCTTTGCGTCTGTTTCCTCCTGTGGTTTGCCCAGTTGGCCGTTAGTGGAACCTGAAGTGTCATGGTGACCACACCTACAATTAATGAAAATGCTCGGTCAGGAAAAGAGAGTTTATTTCTTTCTGCCAGGGTGATGACTTTAGCCAACACAGTATTAAAATTTACAGGACACTTTGATTGCTAATTTATGAGATTAAGTGATAGGATTTTATGAAATCAAGACTTTTTTGGGAAAAGCCAGGTAATGTGGCTGCTGGAGACTGCTCAGTAGATGTACCTAACTCATGCAGCGAGAGTACCAGTTCTTTCTGACTTCACTGTGAGGCACCAAATGAAATAATTAATGAGCTGAAACAACGGAATGTTGAAGAGATGCATTTATGTGAAATCAATTAGATGCTGGCCTCCCAGAGAGCTCCCAATTGGCGTGATTGCCAACTGATGATACATTGAAATTGTTTGATTTTGTAAAATTTGGATTGTTTTTAAATTACACAGGATTTGGTGGAGTTAATGAGGAATAAGGGAGCACAATCATCCAGAAGGTCATTTGCAAAGTACGGCTCGGTCCTGTCTCCACACATTAAATGGTTAGCAGCTCTCAGAAAACCTGTAGGATCTGCCTATTTGTCAGCTGTGTGACTTTGACTGGGATCCAGGACTGTTCTGTGCCTCCATTTCCTCAGCATCAAAGTCAGGGTGGTAGCAGATACTATAGATTGAGTCAGAACCTATGTGTGTGCTTATTACTACCATAAATGTCATCATTTTGCATTCACCCATCTGTGCATACACCACAACTCTTGCTCCAGTCAGTTTAATACTGTTAACCAGTAATGAGTTCAAGGCTTCCCTCTGGCAGAAACTGGGTGATTATCCGTAAAAAGGCAGTTACAACAGTGAGACCCTAGGGAGAGGAGGATTAGATAAACCATCATGATGTGGGAAATTCTGACCTTCATTTTATGTATTTGTTTCAGATTTTTATGCATGTGCACACACACATAGAGAGAGAGGGGGAGGGAGGGAGAATGACAGAGACAGAGACAGAGAGACAAAGAGAACACAGACATAGTCTTTCACCCATCTCTAGGTTAGGCTTTGATGAACTCATTCCTTGAAGAACATTTTCCCAATCTCTGATGTTCAGGAAGTCAGGGTCCATCTCAGTTTTGGTAAAGATCTGAAACATATACCCCAATCAACACCCCCAAAAGCCCGTTCTTAAGAATTCTCTTTTTTTGATATAAATATTTTTATTTAATATTTTTATTTTATAATTAACTTAATTTCACATATCAGTCATGGATTCCCCTGTCCTCCCACCCCCCAGCCCTCTCCCCAATTCACTCCCCATTCCTACTTCCTCCAAGGCAAGGTCTCCCCTGGGGAGTCAGCCCAGTTTGGTAGACTCAGCCGAGGTAGGTCAAGTCTCCTCCTCCCTAAACCAGGGCTGAGCAAAGTGTCCCAGCATAGGCCCTAGGTTCCAAAAAGCCAGCTCATGCACTAAGGACAGACAGGTCCTGGTCCCACTGCCTGGGGGGCCTCCTAAACAGTTCAAGCTAATCAACTGTCTCACTTATCCAGAGGGCCTGGTCCAGTTCCATGGGGGCTCCTCTGCCATTGGTTCACAGTTCATGTGTTTCCACTAGTTTGGCTATTTGTCCCTGTGCTTTTTCCAATCATGGTCTCAATATCTCTCGCTCATACAATCCCTCCTCTCTCTTGCCGATTGGACTCCTGGAGCTCCACCTGGGACTTGGCTGTGGATCTCTGCATCCACTTCCACCAGACACTGGATGAAAGTTCTATCATGACAGCCAGGGTGTTTGGCCATCTGATCACCAGAGCAGGTCAGCTCAGGCACTCTCTCGACCATTGCCAATAGTCTACAGTGGAGGTATCTTTGTGGATTTCTGGGGACCTCTCTGGCACTCTGCTTCTTCCTATTCCCCTGGGCTGGAGAGATGGCTTAGCCATTAAAGGCTAGGCTCACAACCAAAAATATAAGCATTCTTAAGAATTCTCTAAGCTTCATTTTACCATTCTGTGGGTTCACCAGTCATTATCTGGAAAGTGTTTTTTTTTTCCTTTTAGGGGGTGAGGATGATAAGGTTTATTTCAATTTATGGTTCCATTTCATAGTCCATTATTGAAGAAAGCTGGGTCATGAGCTCAAGGGAGGAACTGGGAGGCATGGAGGAATGCTGTTTATTGGCTTGATCCCTACGGCTTGCACACACAGCCTGCTTCAGTATACAACCCAGGAACACATGCCCAGGGGTGGTATACTCTTACAGTGAGCTGGATCCTGCTACATCAATAGCCAGTCAAGAAGAAAAGCCCCATTGATTTGTCCATAGGCTGATCTGGTGGGGATATTTTCTTAGCGAAGTTTTCCTCAGTTGAGATAGCTTATGTCAAGTTGACATAAAATTAGCCATCACATAAAGTTTTTGTCCTGTAATATTTTTGACACATTGATCTTGGAAAAGTGCGATTTTATTAGAAAACAGTCTCCAACCTCATTCTGTATTTGCTGTGATTAAAATCAAACCAAGCCAGGCTTGGTGGCACTTGCCTCTAATCTCAATGAATAGGAGGAGGGAAGACTTGAGGCCGGTCCATGCTACATGGCACAGGTAGGATGTACCTGCTGTCCTGACTCATGACGCTATGCCCGTGGTGGCCTCCTACCTCCAGGGCCCACATGGTAGCTCCCCCAGTCCTTCCTCGCAGTAGGAATGTTCCAGCTGACTCTTGCTGTGACTTGGCCAGTGACCAAAAGCCTTTGCTTCCTCTAGCTGGTAAAGCTTCTCCTTGGCATGCTCATCTCACAACCATCCTATGATGTATTCATGAGTGATACTGACATTTTGTATTGTAATTGCTTTTCCTATTAGCCCATAATGCCTAGCAACTAGTGGCATCATCTGTGGATCTGTGAACTCCAGTTCCCCTTGTTCCCAGTTTCTATCTCCTCAATTCTCCATTGTCAGTGACTCTCTAAGCCCTCCTCCCTTTCAGTGTCTGTCCCCACTGCCCTTAGTTGGTCTCCATTCCTCCTTCAAGTCTTGTGGTGTCTCTTCAGCCCCTAGTATACATAGTCAGGATCCACTTCATAATAAATAACTCTTTCTAGAACCCAGAAGAATTCTACTTTTTAGAAGTATTAGAGGTTATGGATTTATTATCTCTTCTGTTTAAGATATTTTTGACTGGCACATATATATACATATTTATGAGGCACAGTATGATGTATGGATTAATATATGTGAAGTAATGATCAGTGCAGAGCAATTAGCATATCCATTTCTTCTGTCATTTCTTGGTGGCAAATACATCCAAATACTTGTAGCTATATTGAGGTAATTAAAGCATTAGTGCTAATTATATTCACCCATGAGACACAGAACTTTTTCCTCTTGCCAAACAATGGAATCATACCTATTGGTCTCATTGGTCCCCTTGCCCCCTACTCCACCAACACTATTCCCAAGATAAAAAGGTAGATTATTAAATTAGTGTATAATATATATATATATATATATATATATATATATATATACACACACACACACACACACACACACACACACAAACACACACACACACACACAATGGAGGGAGAATAGGATAAAAGGGTAGATTATTGAATCTACTCTAATTTATATATATATATATTTAATTATATATAAATATATATAAATATACACACACATACTGGACAGAGAATAGGATAAAAGGGTAGATTATTGAATCTACTCTGAAAAGAAAAAGAAGGATAATATGGATATGATAAGATAAAAAGGTATTTTACTGAATCTACTTTTAAAAAGTAACTAACTAGTTTTAAATATTTTACAGTGGATTGGATTTTTATATACTGTGTACAAATTTTGTATACTGATAAAAATTTGAAATTATTTTTGTTAGAACATACTGTACATATGTTTCTAATCCTGTTCAAGGTATTGTAGCTATATAACTCACTTAACAATGTAATGCAGTTTTCTAGTCCTTGAAAATTATTACCAACTAATTAGGATATAAGGAAGTGCAAGTTAGTAGTTAGTCACCTATTACAATCGAACTTGTAGTCATATTAGATATGTTTTCAAGGTCAAACAGATATATTTTAGATAGGTCATTTTCAAACACTTCAGAGATCTACAGAATATGGCATTTAAGATATTTTAATAACATAGGTTCTTCCTTTTTTATGACAATGAGACATGTCTACTCCTGGCAGCACCAATCTACTTCAGAGAAAATGATGGGCATTGAAGAAACTCCATGTGGAATTTACTTTCTTTGTGGCAAAAGTTAGCCACTGGGCAAGAAAATGCCCTTGCCTTGACTGCTGACAGTGTGCTGTCCAAATGGACAAGCAGGACACAAAAGAAAGGACTGCTGAACCTTGCCATGACAAAGTAGGACAGCCCTTCAAAATATCCTGCTTCACAGATAAGTCTGTCAGATATGCTAGGCCTGTAGGCCAAAGATGAATGCCTCAACATTGCAGAGGAACCTTGGCTGACTGTCCAGGCAGCCAGCTGTTTCTGTCATTTCTCACATTTTTTGGAAGTTGCGTGTTTGCACTTCCTGCTTACTCAGTAAATATTATTTCCTTTTTGGGTCTCTGAAAGAGTTTAAGACTAGATAGTTATAGTTTTTCTTGTTAACAAATTCAGAAAAGAAACTCACTAAAGAGGTGTAAAGTAAAAGATGAAAGACATCAAAAGACAGTTTTCCATTAGTAACACAAGTTAGGATAGAAAATGAATTAGGTACAACACTTTGAACTCACCAAAATAGGGTAAATAATGGGGTATTTTCTCTGAATCTGTCATATGTTTATGGACTGGACATTGTTAATGTAATTCTTGACTGTATATATTGTATATACTTATTGTATATAGTTTTTCTCATATTAGTTATAACCTTTTATTATTTTAGACAAAAAAGGGGAAATGTGGTAATATATTGTATACCCTAATAAAATTTGCCTGAAGATCAGAGAACAGAACAAGCCACTAGATTAAACATAGAGGCCAGGCAGTGGTGGCACATACCTTTAATCCTAGCACTCGGGAGGCAGAGATCCATCTGGATCTCTGTAAATTCAAAGCATCCCCAGATTACATGAGATTGACTCAGTGTAGAAGAGAAAACAGAGCCAGACAGTGGTGGTACACATTTAATCCCAGTACTGGGAAGCACACATGCCTTTAATTCCAAGAAATGATGGCTGGGCAGAGAAAGGTATATGAGGCATGAGGAGACAAAAACTGAGGCTTTTTCAGGCTGAGGAGTTGGTGAGGTAAGAGGTGGTGGCTGTGGCTTGTTCCTTTGTTTCCCTGATCTTTCAGCACTTACCCCAATATCTGGTTATGGGATTTTTTATTATAAGACCTCTTAAGATTCACATTACACTCCAGTCTCTGGTAGCCACTGTTTGTATTCTCAGCTTCTATGAGGTTTGTTTTCTTAGACTCCACTTATGAGGGAGACCATCAGTGTTCTTATTTCTGTGACTGACTGATTTCACTGAACTCAGTGCCCCTCAGGTCTATCTCTATTGCCATGGTGACAATCTCAAGCCTTAGAAAGCATCAGAACCTTTGAGGTCTAAGAGGCTAGTATGAAGTCCTTAGGTCACTGAGGGTATGACCCCGGCCCTCAAAGAGGATTCTGGGATGTTAATTTTTTTTTCTTTGCTTCTGACTCATGGCTCATATGGTGAGTGGCTTCTTCAAACATGTGTTCCCACTCTGAGGTGCTGTTCCATTGGAAGCCCAGAGTTAAGGAGCCATTGTTCATAGAAGCTCCGAAATTAAAAGCCACATAAATAAATAAATCCATATTTGCCCTTATATTCTGTTAGAATATGGAAAAACGACTAATATAAGCACAGTCTTTTCACTATGGTATATCCTGCTGACTGCAGGGAGCCCTGGGGGAACCTTCAGCATACCATAGCTATAGGATTTGGCATTTGATGTATTTGATATACTCAGTGGTTTAATAGTTGTGACCACATTGAACAAATGCCATAATTCCTCTGATTCTCATTTCCTCATCTATGAAACATATGTGCTAATGTCTGCCTCACATTGCTTTGTGAATTTGATTGAATACTTATGAAACAGAGTTCAAAAAACACTACTTCTGTTTTTTACGTGTGGCACCTTAAATTTAGTGGACACCCAACTCTGAATTATTGTAAACAGGAATAATATCTGGTTGCCCACTAAGACTTTAGCCTATGTGAGAGGAGGCCAAGGTCCTACCCAGAATATGACTTACATTGTCCTTCAGATTTATATGAATAAAGGAGAAGGACAAACATGCTTTTTCTTCTGTAGATCCCCAGTCCCCCCTCCTGGTTCCCAACCCTGACTGCCCAGAATAACCTGGGGACCTTGAAAATAAATGGGTGTGCTCTTCCACCCCCCAGAGCACTTTTATATTAAAACACTTGGGAAGAGGCCAAACTTAAAATGACTAGAGGAGTCCACTGGGTAGCCAAGATTGAGAATTGCTGATAAAGATGTGCCAGTCAAGTAAACATGATTTGGTTTTCCTGTTTTAAGACAGCCCCAGGTTGGCCCTTCCCCACCTCTCTTGTCAGCCTGACTTTTGTCCCCTTCAGTTTTATCCCGTGTATGACAGTCATTCTCTCGGTGACTAGACAGCAGCTTACCTTTGAGTAACCCATGGATTCCTGGACTCTGGAGCCTCCGTGGTATTTATCCCTGTGTCTTGATTGTCTAGCATATGGCCAAGATGAGCAGGGAGCGGTGGATTGATGTCAAACCGTAAATGCCTCCTGAGAACTAACTGTCATCTCCAGACCAAACACAATTTCAGCGGAGTTCCTGGTGCAGTGTCAGCATAAGCTAGCATAGCCGAAGATGAAGAGTGCCTCTTGCTTCAAAATAGCATCTCTCCCCAGCTCCACACCATCAACGCTCAGCAAATGCTTACTTATGTCAGCCTTCTCCCATTTAAAAAAATATGACAACAAATGCTTTTGAGTGTGCCTTCACTGAGCAGACATTTGTGGAGGAACTGTGCTGTTTGCTGAAAATACGAAAACAAACGCTCAGTAGGAAAACTTGAAAGTACGACAAAGGGGACCCCCAAACCACCTATGAATACTCAGGATTGGGAGACCAGCCACCCAAGAAGCTGCAAGAGAATGCACCTAGAAAGGCCTGCCTCTGCCACTTGGGGCTCAGCAGTTCTCAGACCCCTGTGGATTCTGTCCTCCCCCAGTCTATTCTTTCTGGATACTCTCTGCTGCTTCTCCACGCTCCTCTCTCCCCATCTGTTGACTAATTAGGATTATGCTCTTGCTTGTATTCCAGTATATTTCCCAGGGAGATCATTATTCTGAGACAAATGCATAAATAAAGCTCTTGGCAGGCCTTTAACCTGTGTGATTTCTGCCGAAGCCAGTAACATAGGAGTCAATAAGTCACGGCTCCAGCAATATTCTCCCTAATTCTCTGGATGAAGTGGAGGCTAAGCTCGCCTTCCACGAGCCTCGGGGCTTTGTTTGGTTGGTTGGTTGTTTTCTCTTCTCCCCTCCATGCACCTTCTATCTTACAATAATTCTCCTTTCAGTCCTTCCTTTCTTCCTTTCCTTCTTCTGTTGTTTGGTTTGTCATTGGGGGCTTGATGTTTTGAGCTGAGACCAGGTCTCACGAGATATCCATAGGTGACCTCGAATTTGCAGCAACCCCCCTGCCTCTACTGACTGAGTACAAGAATTATGGGTGTGCACCAGTGTCTGTGGCTTAGTACTTTCTTTTAAAAAGGACAATCGGACATTTGTTTCATTGTATTGGCAATAGCCTCTTGCTATAAAATATCTGGAAAACAACAGCAAAATAAAAGAAAAGCCAAATTGTCCCTCTGTGGCTATCAAAAAGGTTTCGGATGCTTGATATTTCACATACACACACACACACACAGATTCACTACACAGGAGACAGCTGTTCCTCTGGCACAAAGACTCACCCTGCATGGATTCCCTGGAGAAATTTCAATTTTTTGCAGTCTATTGTTTCAGGGTCCCTGACGCACCTGCTCCTGTTTTATATAATGTATTTCTTCTACTAAGAATCTTAATTTAGCAAATGTATTAAATATTAATGCAGAAAATATTGCACCCCACTCATTTGTTTTTCCCTCCTTCTTCTTTTCTGGTGTTCAGAGGCCTTTGTTTTATTTTGTTTTGTTTCTATTTGGTTGGTGTCCTTCCTTAAAGCTGTTCCTCATATGGGGTACACAACCAACGTGTTGTTTTAACCTGGGCACAGTGGCTGCACCTTCATCTACTGCTATCTCAGCCAGCAACTGCGACTCCGCAGTTACCTGCCTGCTTCTCTGGCAGTGGCCTGGTGGGAGTTTTTTTCCCACTGGCTCTGCTGCTGCTTTAGCTTTAACTAAATCTCTATTGTTCTATTTATAAATAAAACCCGAGACTCAAAGTCTGGGGTGAAAACTTGCTAGTTCAGAGAGACTGAGTAGTACCTAGTTAACCTTCTCTCCTTGCTGGCATCTTCCAAAGAGCTTGTCTTTCTGCAAACTCAGGATTCACAGTGTGATCAAATAACCCCCAACACAGGATAGTTGCTAAATCTCTACATACCTGCAAATATGTCTCTCTTTCACCCCCACACGTAAAGTTCTTGCACAGGCACAGGATTATTGGCTGTCATCTGTCCACTGGAAGGAACTCAGTGCTGTGGCCGGCTGGTTCCTTGCCACTCAGATTTCTTTCTGAGTCACTTTATTCTTTCCCTTGGCCAGAGGCATGTGAGAATTTCAGTCTTTGATGTCCAGCTATTTTACAGAGAGATCCAGGTATTTCTCTACCATCAAATGTGTTTCAGCTTTTCTTAGATTTATGTCTTTCCAAAATTGGATAGTTTTGTTTTTCCATTTCTTCAGACTTAGTTCATCTGCTTCTTATTTCTTCCAATGCATTGATTAGCTGAATATTCCCTCTGCCTACCAGATTATCCTCCTTCTGTTTGTGTGTGCATATGCATATACATATGTATGAACGTACATGTATTCATGTACATGTGTACATGCATGCATATAGATTCTTGGAAATACTTCCAAAACTTTGTCCTCAGGCCGCTAGCTTGAGCCTGAACCATGGCTGTAGCGTCCTTTGATTACTCATCTAAGTTAGTGCTTAGTTTCCATCCATCCCAACCACATCTCACCAACTTGGAGAACTCCCCCTGTATCTGGTCCTGGCATCTGGCTTCTGCATCATTGGGTACCCACTATGTTTGTGTCCGTCAACTTCCCATCCTTTGGATGAATATCTGTGATAGTAAATTTATAAAGACCAGATATTTATTTTGACTCACAGTGTTGCAAAGTGTAAGCCAGGGTCAGTTGACTCTAGTGTCTAGAAGCTTTAGGCAGATCAATACTACTCAGCTGTTGGATGGACAGTGGAAAGAAAAAGGGAAAAGGCTGTCTTCCCCCTCCCTTCAAGGCACATCACAGAGATCTGAAGATCCCTCACTAGTCTCCACCTCCTCATGTACCCCTCTCCTCCTGTAGGAGACCTGAACAGTAACACATGAGACTCCGGAGGACACTCAATACTCAAGCCACAGTGATGCTCAAGCGTCCGTGCCTTTTTGCTGGATTCACTTAAATGTACTGATACTCCTCTTTATCAAAATGTTGGTAGCCTTTTCCTCCCAGGTATAGGAAGGTAAATTGGAGGGATTTAGTGGTACTCTATTGCAGCAAATGGAGACCAGCTTCCCATCAACTCCTTCATCTCAGTGCTAGGCCTGACGGTGTTGCCTTGGTGCCTTCCTTGCTTCTTGGAGAACAAACAACTTTGGATCCTACGAGTAAAGTGAAAAACACCCATCAGGTGCCTTTGACCCCCAGACTCTGCTGTTGTGGGATTGGATTTTCTGAGAAATTCTGTTTAAAACATCTACCTTTCACCCAACCTGTAACCAAGTTAATAATACACTATGAGATTATTTATGACTATGTACTCATTCTGTTTACATAGTCTGTGGATGACCTGTTCAGAGTTAACTGACTTCTAAGAAAAACATTGTAATCAGCCCTACTACATTGTGGACTTCCAATGTAATTAACTCCTACAGGTTCAGCTGAATGCACAGCCTGTAGATTTACTTTTACAGCAGTGGTTTACTTTTCCTTTCTGACCCATTCATGCCCCTGACTCAGGACAAGGTGTGTACATGTGAGCGAAATGTGGTGGCCAGGTCTAAAACCACTTGCTGGAGGTAATGAGACATTGAAAACAACACCCACTCTGTAAGGCAGTGTTGCAACTCTGGGGGAAAGGCATCCTGACTGCTCAGGGGAGTCGGGCAACACCTTGAGCTGCTAGGACAGCTCTGGCAGCTGGAGCTGATAGGACATCTCAGCTCTGGAGGGAAAGGTATCCTGATTGCTCAGGGGAGTCAGGTGATACTGGGAGTTGGGGTGCAGGGGGGAATAATCTCCCCACAGGATATAGAAATCCTACTCCTCTCCTGAAGAGCCACGACAGCTGAGCATAGTGGCATGTGCTCGTACTTCCAGCACCGGGAAAACAGAAATGGGTGGATTTCCAGGGCTGGCTGGCCAGCCCGCCTTGCCTCTGTCTCAAAACCAATTTAAAAAATCAAGGTAACTGGTATCTGAAGAACGACAACCCAAACTGACCTTGAGCTTTCATATACACACACACAGACATGTGTACCCCCATCATAGGCACATGTATATCCCCTCCAACACACACACACACACACACACATACACACACACAAACTCCCAGAAAGTTGGTACATCCTAAATGTTATAACAAAAATGTTGGGGCAGGAACTTAACATTTCAGAAACGGATGACTTAATAGAAGTTTCACTCAAACCCAAGTATTGGGTTCTACAAGCCCAAGTTCGTCATAGTGAGTGCTACAGTTGAACTGATCAGACTCCCCAGCATGAGTCATCACCACACACTGAAGGGGGAAAGCAGCTTCATTTAATGGCAGCCTGCCTGTATCTATAGGTTTCAGACTTGCTGTTTTCACTCATGTGTAAGATTTCTGGGCTTTGGTTCAAACTGCACAAAAGAATACAAGGGGAATAAGCTTAACGTACAGGGTCAACAATGAAGACAGTTGGGTGACAACTTCTATTTTATTTGTGCTAAATATGTTTTGTTAACGAATTTTTTTTTTTTGAGACAGGGTTTCTCTGTGTAGCTTTGCACCTTTCCTGGAACTCATTCTGTAGCCCAGGCTGGCCTCGAATTCACAGAGATCCACCTGGCTCTGCCTCCCGAGTGCTGGGATTAAAGGCGTGTGCCGCCACCACCACCACCACCACCACCACCACCACCACCCCCAGCTAGTTAACTAAAATTTTAAAAGAATTAATTTAAGAGAAAACAAAAAAACCAAAAATCCACTGGCCCACTATCTATAGGATATTGCCAAGATGCGAAGTGGGTTTTTGTGTGAAAGAGGAAAATACAACCAACTCATGTGAATCCATGTTGACCAGGGTGAGGTGTGGGGTAGCAATCTGCACCATACAGACAGCACCAGACCTTCAGCAGTGTGTGGCAGGCACAACATGGGCCAAAGCTGACAAGGATGAGTTGCTTATGTGGAGCAGAAAGAGCCTTAAGTTCCACAATATGGGTGTGCTCTCATATTGTGTATGAAGCTTCTTGTTGACTATGCCTGTAGCTAGAGTTTTCCTGCCTGGCCCACAGTCAGGACAAATCTCTCTCACCTGCCAGTCCCACAGCCGCTCGGACCCAACCAAGTAAACACAGAGACTTATATTGCTTACAAACTGTATGGCCATGGCAGGCTTCTTGCTATCTACTTCTTCTATCTTAAATTAATCCATTTCTATAAATCTATACCTTGCCACATGGCTCGTGGCTTACCGGCATCTTTACATGCTGCTTGTCCTGGCGGCGGCTGGCAGTGTCTCCTTCCACCTTCCTGCTCTTTTCTCCTCTCTGTTAGTCCCGCCTATACTTCCTGCCTAGCCACTGGCCAATCAGTGTTTTATTTATTGACCAATCAGAGTAATTTGACATACAGACCATCCTACAGCACCCTCACTTAAAATCACACACCAAGGGGATTGGAGAGGTGGCTCAGTGGTTAAGAGCACTTGCTGCTCTTCTACAGTCCTGTTTGGTTCCCAGCACCCATGTCCAACAGCTCACAACCACCTGTAACTAAGCTCCAGGACATCTGATAGCTTCCACTAGCTTCTGCCAATCCCTGTATACATGTAGCACAGTGGCTCGGGCTCACACATACACAAATAAACACAAAAGATAAATTGCAAGAAAAAAATAGCCTCACATACCAAGAGCAGCAAACCAGCAGCTGGGGGTCACCCTCCCCCACTTTCCTTTCTTTTTAGGCCTTGTTAAAAGGCATTTGCAGAGCTGGGCGGTCGGTGGTGGCACACGCCTTTAATCCCAGCACTCGGGGGGCAGAACCAGGTGGATCTCTGTGAGTTCGAGGCTAGCCTGGTCTACAGAGCGAGATCCAGGACAGGCACCAAAACTACGCAGAGAAACCCTGTCTCCACCCTCCCCCCAAAAAAAAGGCATTTGCATCTGTCAATTATGCATTCCCCATACTGTGTGCTAGGGGTGAAGTTACCTCCCAGGCTCTGGGGTACTGAGAACTTTGAGAGTCTGAGGTAAGCATCACACTGGCCAACCTTAACCTCAACTAACAGGCTGCATGGCAAAAGGTGGCCTCCAGAACCCAAGGGATATGGACCTTTGGCTGCCAGCCAGCTCCAGGCTAGAGCTGCCAGACACCCATTTCTGCTGTCAGCTGTCACACCAGCTCCTTGGAGTGTTAGTTAGACTTTTAATCTTTGATCTTTTTCCTCCATAAGGAGGTTTTTCAGGAATCACGGCTTGGGTCCTCATTTGCATCCTCATTTGCATGCTCATTTGAATCCCCATTTGCATCCTCATTTGCTTCATCAACTCCTCCCAATCACCAAATCCTTTATAAATAATCATTACCAACAAAGGTTTTTATCAAGATAAGGTAAGCTTAATGGTGCACTTGGGGCCCATTAAGACCTAAGCCTTATTATCTGGCTGGCCCTTTTGAAGGTATTTGTTTGAGGTCCATACAAACAAACATGAAAAGCCAATAACAATAGACCAGTTTCTTTTTAAGATAAGAAGTGTCTATCTAAACACAAAGGGAAAACAAATACTATACTATTGCAGAGTTATCCCTGGAGATAAGGTCACACCTGGACCCACCATCATTCGATCTACCTTAAATAAATCTTACAAAGATTATATGCTTGTGAGACTTTTACCAGGCAAGCCTGCATTTTACATTTGTTATATAAATATTTATATAACATAACATATATATTATATATATAATATATAATATATATAGACCATTTGTTCTGCTCATTGAAATAGGTTTTAGACAAGATGAAGTGTATCAGTGACCATAAATGTCTCTGCTGACATTTTATAAGAAAGCTTTTGAAGTAAGTATAGTCTGTATTTTCAAGGAAGGAACAGGAGGTCAGTGAGATTAAAAAGCACAGTTTGTAAATTAGAAAACCAGTTGGTCTTTCTGTGCCAAACTGCAGCTACTGAATATTTTTCACTGCCTCCTTTTGTGCACATATCTACAGCTTTAAAAAGCAAAAGGGAAGTAAATTTGTATCCTGTTATTAAAATGGTTATTACAGATTGCTGGATTACACGGTGCTTGAAAAGACAGAATGCCATCTACGTTCATGTTTCTATTCCAGTCATGAAACTCAGAGAATTTCACACATCTGTGAATATCTGTCATTGAAGCCCTTGCCTTTTACAAACTGAATACATAAAATTTAAGAGCTTTATTTATACCAACTCAAAATGGCAAACATTTAGGTTTCTCTCTTCCTTTGTCTCTGAATATTTTTCCCAGGGTCAACGTCTCTTTGAGAAATTGCTCCAACTGACGTCTCAAAATATCGAAGTCAAGCTGGTGAGCGATGTGACTGCTGATTCAAAGGTATTAGAAGCCTTGAAATTAAAGGGTAAGACCAAGGTTGATGCTACTTTACCATGGACGTTCTGTGACAATACCTTGAATTTCACTTAAAATAATGTACCATGTCTTTCTCATTAATACATTCCACTTAGTATGTTTCTTAGTTTGCCTTTGACACCACCCCCCACCCCAAAAAAAGCCTGATTACAGCTTTTAAGTGAGGGAACTAATTAACTAATGCTCCCGGGATTTTGAAAGTAGTGTTTTATGTATTGGTTTATGAGAAATAATCTATTGTCCATTAAATGATATTTAGTCAAGAATCAGACTTTTCTACACATATGAATAATTTGATCTGAAGAAAAAAAAAGTCTCTTCAAGGGAATGAAGTACTAGGTTTCCATTTCTTTCCTGCCAATCAGATGGCAATCCTCTTTGTGTGATGTAATCTTCAATAA
Source organism: Peromyscus attwateri (assembly GCA_902168425.1). Lineage (NCBI taxonomy): Eukaryota > Metazoa > Chordata > Mammalia > Rodentia > Cricetidae > Peromyscus > Peromyscus attwateri. Next base: position 28,266 of record CABHPP010148598.1, read on the forward strand.
CACCATTGGGTCTAGTAACCCTTGAAGCGCTGTGATTCCTGACTTTCGGGTAATTCCCCAGAAAACACCACTCACCTATCCTCTCTGGGGTGTGCCCTGACCTCAGCCACATTGAGCTTCCTTCTGGCATAATTTTCTTTTCCTGTAGTCTTCTCTAGCTGGACTCTCCATTCCAAATATTTTAAAAAGTATTTTGTAAAATCATTTTCTCAGCATTTCCTATGCCAAACTGCTAAAGTGTAGAAAAGATTGACACCTGAAAACCAGAGACAATGTTCAAACTGCAGGAACAGAACAAGGCGAAGTCCTCAGTGAGTCTCCATGTTTTACCAGGTTGCCTTGGGTCTCAGCTGTCTGCTCTTGGAAGATAGTGTCCATGCTTGTCACTGTCCTTACATCATTAAGTGATGATAGTTTCTGAAACTAGGACAGACTGACACAAGTAAGTGAGCCCAAGTGGCGTAAAACATATTGAAGCTGGGCATGGTGATGCATGACTTTAATCCTAGCACTCAGGAGGCAGAGGTAGGCAGATCTCTGTAAGTTCGAGGCCAGCCTGGTCTACAAAGTGAGTTCTAGGACAGCCACGACTGTTACATGAAGAAACCCTGCCTCAACAAAAACCAAAACCAAAACAAAATAAAATAAATAATTAAATAGGGAAATAAAAGGTTGGATATACAAGCCAACAATGCATAGTCTACCTCGCATTGCTATAACAAAATACCTGAGATAATTAACCCAATAAGGGAAAAGCTTTACTTTGACAGATTGTTTCATAGTTGAGTCCATTGTCACTTGTTGCTAATGCGCTGGGCCTTTGGTGAATAGTTCAGAGTGGTAGCACATGGCAGAGGAGGTTGTTCAGCTTCAGGCAGTCACAAAGCATATCAGACAAACAGGGAGGGACCAAGGTGCCAATCTCCCTTCGGGGCATGGTTTCAGTGATGTAGCTGCCTTCTTCTAGGCCTTTAGGCCACTTAAAGGCTCTACCACCACTCCATACAGCACCACAGGCTGGAGGCCAAGCTGTTCTGACATGGAGATTGGGCAACACTTATCACAAAAACCATCACCATGTTACTATGGCCAGTTTTGTTTTGTTTCGTCTTGGTCTTTTGAGATAAAAATCTCACTATACAGCCGGAGCTGTCCTAGGCCTCACTGTGTAGCTCAGGCTGACCTCAAATTTGTAGCAATCCTCCTGCCTCTGTCCCGAGACTACTGAGATTCCAGACATGAGCTACTACACCTAAAGTTGTTTGTTTGTTTTTTCTGTGTGTAGAAAAGTTTAAATAAATATAAATGCAATACTGCTGGATCTGAAATTTTTCAATTAGCTTTTTTTCATTTAGCAATACTTTTTAAAACTAGACAATGCCCAGTTCAGATACAGTCAGCATGGCTCTGAAATGTATTATTACTTTTCTCATTTAAAAAAATATCAAATTGAGTCCCTACCATCAGAGCATTTGCTACTTAACACACCCTCTTTAGGAAGGGATTCCCTTTGGTTAACTGGGGGTAGGGCTATGTTTGCAGTTTTCAGGATCCTTTTCTCAATAAATCCGCTTGCCTAGCATTGGATGTATAAATGGGGGAAGAGGGGACCTGAGGGTTACCATGTCTTCCTAGCTATAGATAACCCTTGCTAAATCTTATAAAGTCAATCAAAAGTTAAAACAAAGAGGCATTGGGGGCAGAATGCATTGCGCTGGACATTTCTGAATGAGAATGAACAAAGCTGTTGACAAGGACCTGGTTTCCTTTCTGCTGTGAGCTAAGGTCTAAACTCAATGACAGCCACTGCGTCTCATAGAAAAGTAGCTGTCTGAATCTTCAAGTCTGTGCAGGTCCTGTTCATAACAGAAGTTACTATCACAATAAGAAAACATGTGATTTGCTTTTACATTGGTGAAGCAATAGTATCTGTGTGTCCAGAGTTTGGTATACCTAGGTTTTAGAAGGTGCTGCATGTATGTGTAGTCTCAGTACAAGATACATTAATCTTTAAAATCCAAGTACTACTGACCTCTACTCTCACCCCTCAATAGACACATATTAAATAATAGTCTACTACATCTTAGAAATAGCTTTTATGAAGTCATTTAAAAAATTTTTTCAGTATCTTGTTTAAGAAAAAGCTTTAAACTTTTTTAGGGAGAAATTTGTCTTTTGTAAAGTTTTTTTTTAAAGTTTTGTCCAAAAATAGAGATCCACACACAAAAAAGTATAAAGCTATCCACAAAGAAGTGTACTTGCAGAGGTGTTACTGAATACAGAAGAGAATCAAATATGCTGTGAAAAACAAGAGGATTAGGTTTGTCAGTAAAGGATAAAGAGATAGATAGATAGATAGATAGATAGATAGATAGATAGATAGATAGAT
>CABHPP010148598.1:30664-45162 GCA_902168425.1 Peromyscus attwateri
GATAGATAGATAGATAGATAGATAGATAGATAGATAGATAGATAGATGAGTAGGTGGGCAGGTGGATGGATGGATGATGGTGGGTGGGTAGATGGATAGATGAATGGATGGATGGTAGATGGATGGATAGATGGATGGATGGGTAGGTGGGTAGGTGGATGGATGAATGATACATAGACAGACAATAGTTTAATTAACTTATGCTGCTCTAATTAAATGCCAGGGACTGAGGAATTGATAAAGAAGAGAAATGTATATTCTCACAGTGTGGGGTCTGAAACGTCAGCCTCAAGGCACTCACAACGGTGTCTGGCAAGGGCCTCTTCTCTATGTCTAAGATAGAGCCTTTTGTCAGTGTCCCCCTGCTGTGTCAGCACAGGAGACAAGATAAAGTGGTAGACATGTTTTTCATAGCAGTTTCCCAAAGGCCCCACTTCTTATTACTGACACAAGAGGGTAAATGTCTACATAGGGAGATAGATAGATAGATAGACAGACAGACAGACAGACAGACAGACAGACAGATAGATAGATAGATAGATAGGGACATAGGAAGATGGATAGATGAATGACAGACAAGACAGATAGGTCTTCAGATCTTGCTATGTTTTAAAATTAAAGTTCCAGGCTTTTCTCTTTTCTTTTCTTTTTTTTTTTTTGCTCATATTGTCTTCTTTTAATAAAAAGTCTAAGAAAGAGGGGTTTCACTACACTGCTCATGTTGGCCCTGAATTTTCAGCTGGAGCAATCCTCCTGCCTCTGGAATAGCTGCAATTACTGGCACGCACAACTGTACCTCTCTCAATTCTGTTACCTTTGTTGTGAAGACAGTGCTTGTGTGCTTGAGTAGACTCCCCATCGCCTTGACAGTGCCCAGGCTCTGCATCCTCTGCATCATGTCATCTGTGCCCATTATGACTAAGATCTCATTAGGTGATTCACACAGATACAATCCGGGGTTTGAATGGAACTGGCATTTGGGACTTCCCTCATTAGCAGGTGAGCTCTGTAGACAGCCATCTCTGTTCTGCGGAACACCTGACAGCTGCTGGGCCCACTGAGCACTGCAGTATCTTCAACAGCAGACATTTCATTGATGTTTACTTGTGGTCAAAATTCATTGAATTACGTCAGAGTTTTATGTCATTTATCTTGTGTCTTGTTTTCTGAGCCAGGGTCTCAGACTGTAGCTGACTGCTTCAGAACTCATAGTGTGGCTCAGGCTGGCTTAGGTCTCACAAGGGTCATCCAACTCCAGTCTCCTAAATGCTAGAATTCCAGGCATGAGCTATTTATTGTGCCTGACTTTACATCAGAAATTTAAATGTTGCTGGGTGGTGGTAGTACACATCTCAACACTCAGGAGGCAGAGACAGGTGGATCTCTAGGAGTTCAAGGCCAGCCTGGTCTACAGATTACAGAGAGAATTCTAGAACAGCCAGGGTAGTTATGCAGAGAAACAGTGTCTCAAAAACAAAACAAAACAACCCCCTCCAAAAAAAATTTAATGTGAAACAAGACAAAAGCCTTTCCACCAGTAACACCATGTCTAAAAGTTACTGTTTGCCTTTGTTTTTTTTTTTTGCTGTTTATTTAAAAAGAAAAATAGAGTGGGTTTTCTATTCTGTAATCTTGTCATCAAATTCCAAAGGCAATCCTCACCATTGCTTTTTTGAATTCAAGGAACCTGTATTCATTCATCAATGATAACTCATTTTCATTTTCACATCCACTGTGTAGACTTAAGAAAACTTCAAAGGAAAACATTCTATGTCTGAGATTGGAGTTGTTAAAATTGAAAATTAATAAAAGTTACCATGGTTTCCACCTTGAACGTTTTACGGTGGCTTTTGAACCACTTACTCCAAATGAGTAGAGTATAATTTAAGATACTGTGATGATTGAGTGTGTGTGACTTAGGTCATAGTGCTTTATAATTATTCCCAAGTCTAACTCTCAGGTAGGCAAGCTTGCCTGTGTTAACTTCCTATCAGCGTTGAGAAGTATATTTTGGAAATTTCCCTGGAGGTCACACCATGTTATCCCAGCTTCCACCATCTGGAAGCTGGCCCATGGAAAGGAACTGAAAAGCCCCAGGGGTCTCCTGTTGTGGAGAAGCTTTATTCTGATGGCCTTCTACACAGGGTGGAATCCTTGAAGCCACTGCCATCTCTTCTGTCTGTCCTGGCAGTGACCCAGACTAAGGTCAAGATGTCCGACTGGCACCCAGGCACCATTCTCTGCCAGCCTTTGCTCTCACTTCACCCTCTTAAAGGTGATGTCATTTGGGCACATGTTACAGAACACAAAGGCTGGTCCCTTTGTTTCATGTGTGGCCATGAGCATTCAAAGAACTCCATCTTCTACTTCTTCACAGTACACTAAAACATTTAGTAGAGTGGATATCTGAACACAGTGTGCTCTCATGCTGTCTGGCAGTGACCAGCATAATTTAGAGAAAGGTCCTTTTGTGTCGTACACATAGATGGTGCTGAAATACTGGCCCTGTCGTTAGGGTGGAGTGCAATCTTAGGTAATTTTTTTTTTCTGAACCTCAGTGGTGACCACAGTAGCTTCCCTGAAAGACGTGGGAGTTAAGCAAATGACATTGGCCTTTGGTGTAATTTGTGGCACATTACTTCAGTATGTTATGTCTTAGTCTACACCGAGCTCACTTCTGCTCCTACAACTTCCCCTGAGCCCTGTGATCTTTTGGTGAAAAGAAAATCCAGTTCTAACTGTGTTCTAGGACATCTTGAGAAGACCATGAGTCCCCCTCCCTTTATATTCATGCAGTGGTTCTGGGTAGGCACCAGCTTGACTTCTAGGTATTCAATGAGTTTTGTGGGTGTTTAACACGCCAGGCTGTTGCCGAAACAACCCTCCCAAATTTCTACACCAATTTGGGCTTTTATATCCTGTCTCTGGCACAAGTACAAATGACATGCTAACCATTCTTCCCCGCTCTGGCCTTGCTGTGTTCTAGTCTCCACATAAAAGGATGCTGCTAAAAAAAAAATAAAAAAATAAAAAGGCAAATTCCCTGCTTCCTTGCTTGTCTGAACATTTCTCAGCAGCTTACTGGCATCATTAGTATTGTACCCCAATCAAGAGCACCAGTTTCATAGGAGGTATGTGAGTTGATTTTCAAGGTTTCTTTTTTCAATTTTTAAAAATTTGAATGTATTCATTTAGTAAATATTAGGATAAAATGACTAATATGCTTAACATGTTATTTTATAAATATGAGGACTTAAGAAAATGCCAAGTTACAAAGTCGTCACTTCACATTTGACTTACGTATAATTAAGTAAATAATACATAGGTCTGAGATAGGTCTGGGAATACACAACACTGTGAAGCCAGGCATAGTTCACATGTGGTTCTAGCTACTTAGAAGGCTCGGGCAGGAAGACCACTTGAGCCCCGAGGTTCAGGCCAGATTGGGCAGCAGAATGGATCCTCAGCTGGAGAATAAGTAAATAAATAAATAAAATATGAAACTCAAGTGGTGAATGAGAGGAATCCCTCCAGATCCTTCTTCCAGCTAAGCCCTGGGCTCCTCTGCATTCCTCCAGGCCCCAAGACATGCTGCCACATAGCTGTCCCTATACCATAATACCATTCTTACCTCTAGACGTTAACCTACATGAGGGCAAGAAGGATACTTGGTGTTCAGCGTACCTAGGCAATAAAGAAATATTTGATGAAACAACTCCAGCCTGCATATGGAAAGAATCACAGAGCCTTGCAGCTCTTCCTATATCTCCCAGGTCTCTAGAACACTGAGAATTCTACTTATTTGTGAAAAGAAAATGTGCGCTGTGTCAAGTCACCAAGTTTAAAAATCAGAAGATTTGGAAGAGCTGGCAGATTTTATCCAGTGTAATAAGGACCTGGGGAATTTCAAACGGATACTTTTCTCTGTGATAAGAGAAATCTGCTAAAAAGTGATGCCCTACAGTTACACCTTAAGCTGGTTCTCAGTGGCTGTACTAGTTGTCAGATGATGGGACAAGCATTTGAATGTGTAAATGCTCTACGCCTCTGCAATAATGCTAAAGCTGACTGTCTCCCCTAAGCGCATGTGCTAAGAGGTTGGTCCTCAGAGAGGTGCTATTGGGAGGAGGTGCAGCCTTTAAGAGGTGGGGCCTTGTGGGAGGTTTTTTGGGTGACAGGGGCTTGTGTCTTTGAAGGGGATCACGGAACTCTGGTCTCTTCCTCAGTTTGGCATGTTTCCTGGCTAGGAGGCCATCAGTTTTTGCTCTGCCACAGGCTTCCACCATGATGTGATGCTTCACCACTGGTCCAAAATAGAGCCATAGGCTAGATCGTGGTCTGGAACTGAGCAAAATAACACTATTCTTTTTACAAGTTATTTGTCTTAGTTGCTTGTGGTAGTAACAGAAAGCTAACACAGGTGCTGATTCCGTGGAAATACACAGTGCCTTCCTCCTAACAGAAGGGGCACTGGAAGGGCTACTGGAATTCAGAGTACTTTGATTTGTCAAGATTTCTTTTAATAAACCCCCGTGGAGATCAGAGCTGAGCGCCTCACTTTCATTATGCCTTTCCACGTGGTCACTTGTCCAGGTGGATGAGCAGGGAGCCTTGCAGTTTGCTGAAGTGTTCAACTTCTTCATCCATGTGGCTAATTAATGGAGACAGGCAAAGACATGAAGTGATTCCTTCCTCAACAGAAGGTTAAGAGCATAAATGCTTGACTGCCTTTCTTGCAGCTTTTTGCTGACTATCATTTTTCTTTGAAAGAAGGTTTGAAGCTATTTTATTCTGCCATAACAGAATACCCCGAGACTAGGCAATTTTAAAAGAACAGATGTTTCTCACAATCTGAGAGGCTAGGAAATCTAAGGTGGAGATGCAGGCAGCTGGTGAAACCTTTCTTCCTGTAGCAGAAGGCAGAAAGGGCCAGAGGACCAACTCTCCATCAAGTCTGTAAGGGGCTTAGTCATATTCTCAAGTGGCTCCTCATAACCTAATTGCATTTTAGACCCCACTTATTTGTACTGTTACTCTGACCATTAAGTTCTAAGCATTTTGAAGGGACCACAATTAAACCACATTGGAAGGGAAATGGAGATGCATAACTTGGTGGACTGATTATGAAAAGTTAAACTTTGGTTCATCTTGAGCAAAGGTCACATGCAAACTAACTGTATGGTGAAATATAAATAACTATGAAGTCGCTGCATTGTAGCATTACAACCAGACAGAACACAAACGATTGTTCAATGTGTGCTTTCACCAGAGTTATGACAACTTGACAGAAAGTATTGAGATCAGAGACACATGATCATGGTGGTGCATTTTGCTACTAAATGGTGATGACCTCAATAGAAATGGACTTAAGGTGGGATATTTCTTCAGCTAGCCCACTGTTTTCCAGACCTGTTTCCCTCAAGTTGGCATAGCAGCTGCTGTGAGAAAGATTCACAAGGAAATTATGCATGATAGGGAGCCATTCATCCCATAGAGACCATGCTGAGGGAGAACAGTCAGCGATGAGGGGATGGTGTTGCCATGTGCAAAACAGTCCTCTGCAGGATGGAAGCCACTGTGTCATCTCATCTTCTCCAGGAATTCCTTCAGAGTATTAATATGGGTTCCCTATCAGTGATGAGGTTACAGCTGGTTTCGCTCTTTTGTTCTGGCGTGCACGTGCACGTGTGTGTGTGTGTGTGTGTGTGTGTGTGTGTGTGTGTGTGTGTGTTAGTAATGGTGGTGATGAAGGTTGTGATGATGATGGTGGTGGTGGTGATGATGATGATGGTAGTAATAATGGTGGTGGTGGTGATGAAGGTTGTGGAGGTATTTCTATGGAAGTATGGGGGATAAGACCAAAAGCTCAGACTCTGGAAAGAAGACTGTGCCCCTGGATTTGCTCCTGTGGAACTCTGTGAAATATTTAACCTCTTAAAACTTGTGTTCCAGGGGCTGGGGAGATGGCTCAGAGGATAAGAGCACTGACTGTTCTTCCAGAGGTCCTGAGTTCAATTCCCAGCAACCACATGATGGCTTACACCCATCTGTAATGAGTTCTGGTGCCCTCTTCTGGCCTGCAGTCATACATGCTGTATACATAATAAATAAATAAATCTTAAAAAAAAAAAAAAGGAGTGAGATATCAGAGAAACTATTAATAATTGAGCATGTCTTATTCATGTGGTAAAATTAATAAACTTCAATAAATTATATTTAAAAAAAAAAAACTTGTGTTCCAGCTGGGCGATGGTGGCGCACGCCTTTAATCCTAGCACTCGGGAGGCAGAGGCAGGCAGATCTTTGTGAGTTCAAGGCCAGCCTGGGCTACCAAGTGGAGTTCCAGGAAAAGCTCCAAAGCTATACAGAGAAACCCTGTCTCAAAAACAAACAAACAAACAAACAAACAAACAAACAAACTTATGCCCCAATTTCTACAATAGGCTAACAGTAGTAGTTGCTGCATAGTGCTATTACTGAGCTAATTCACAGGAAGTATTTAATGCAGCACCTGTTAGGAACTTTAAAACATTTTCAATTTTTTTAAAAAACAAGGAACCAGGTGTGGTGGTGCACACCTTTGGGAGAGTGGTGGTGCACTTTTGATGGTGCACTTGGGAGGCAGAGGCAGGAGGATTCTTGTGAGTTTGAGGCCAGCCCAGTCTACATAGTGAGTTCCAGAACAGCCAAGACTATATAGAGAGACCCTGTCCCAAAAACAACAGCAACAACAACAATAATAATAATTTTAAAATAATAAAAATGAGCATTTTTATAAAGGAAAAATTGCTAGGAAAAGAGGGAAGGGGGAAGAAGAGACTCTAGGGAGAAGAATCAGGAGAGGAAGTTAGTCCATAAACGATGCCTTACGGGTTGCAAATGGTCCCTGTAGTGAGGGCTACAGTGCTGAGCCCTGCAGCACCAGAGCAGACTCTTGGTCAGCATGTATGTCCTTGGGGCTTGAAGGGCAGCTCTGCATACACCCTCCCTCACCTCAGTTCTCCTGGGAGCTTCCCTCACACATACCCTCAAGGGTTTCTTGGCTAAAAATTCTAACACATAAATATTGGATAAGAATGACTTAGAACCCAAGTGACAACTAAATCTTTCTTGCTTTGTAGAAGACAGGATCTAACTCATGCCCCAGCCTTGAGTTGGTGTCTATGCTTGCTCAGGAGGCCAAATTTTCCACAGAATGTCTGCACCTTGGGGCTGCACACAGTGTGCAGAACAAGAGGCCCCTGATTGGAGGCTGTTACATTCAATAAAGAGGCTGATGAACAAATCTACTCCTAAGCAAAGCTGATGAGAAGGTGCATGCAGCCTTGGAAGCTCAGCCTGAGCCCCTGTGTCTCCTCACATGACTTTCCTGGGACTGCCCAGGTGAGGAGTGCTCAAGGCATTGCTGCCCGAGTTCAGAATGTTGCTGTGGTTTGGTTTGTCCTTAGTCCAAGCCATGCTGAACTTCAATTTACCCTTCTAAAAGACTTTTCCTTCCTTTTTTCCTATTCAGTGCTGTAGTGGTCTGAGAAGGAAAAATAGGGGTATCTCACATGTTGTTGGAAAATCAACAACGTAACAATTCACTTGAAAGAATTTTTGAGTCTCCTGGAATAATCAGTTTTCATAAAATTCATTCATAAGTGTTATGTGATTTAAATTTGGGGAGGGGGTTATTGTTTAAAGATTAATTTTTATTTTGTGTGTGTGTGTGTGTGTGTGTGTGTGTGTGTGTGTGTGTGTGAATACCACCTATATGTGGGTGCCTATAGAGGCCAGAAGAGGGCATGAGATCCCCTGAATTTGTAGTTACAGGTGTTTGTGAGCTGTCCAGCTTGGGTGCTTGGAATCAAACTTGAATCCTCTGTGAGAGCCAAGCTTTTAACCTCTGAGCCTAGTCCCTGATTTGTCTTATACAAACTTTTTTATATTTTTAGAGCCATGATAGCTAGTAACTAACTATACATAGTGATGGGATGCAGTGTAGCATCTTGGTACATCTGTACAATCTGTAATCATCATGTCCATCACTCAGGAATACTTCACTTCTTTGTGTTAGAAATATGCACAGTCTTAACTATTTGAAATATTCAATTAGTTCTTGTAAACCACTGTTACCACACTGTGCTATAGAACACCAGACATTACTTTAAGCCTAGGAAATGATTCAGTAACATCTTGGAAGCTTAATGAGGCTAAAGTTCTGAGTTCTACCTAAATTCCTGAGTCCGATACTCATTTTATTCTGATTGGCAAGTTCAACTAGAACTTTACCTGCTGGTTTGTTGTTACTGAAGTTACAGTTGAGAAAAACAGATTTGTTTTTGATTTGTCAAGAGCTGCTCATAGGTAAGAAGTTTATGGACATACAGCAGGCAGTGCGGGGCCACCTCCCAAAGCCTCTGTTATGGTTGAGGATAAAATGTCTCTCCCAGTGGTGTGTTTTGAGTGCTTCTCCTCCAGCAGGCAGTGACGTTTCAGGAGGCTGTGGAACCTTGAGGAGGTTTGGGCTAGCATGGGCAGGTAGATAGCCATGGGCAAACCTTTGTTGGTTATAACCAGGTATCTAGTTCTGGCAAATCTCTGCTTGGTAGACCACAGCCATGAGAATAGTCCTTACCAAACACTCCCATCATCATGACCACTGCCATGGGGACAGTCCTAACCAAACACTCCCATCATCATGACCACTGCCATGGGGACAGTCCTAACCAAACACTCCCATCATCATGACCACTGCTTTGGGGACAGTCCTAACCAAACACTCCCATCTGTAGCTGGAGAGCTTCTCTCCAAGCCCCCACAGTTCCACAACCCACCTATAAAATAATCACTCAGACGCTTATATTACTTATAAACTGTATGGCCGTGGCAGGGTTCTTGTTATCTCCTTCTTCTATCTTAAATTAACCCATTTCTATTAATCTGTAAGTTGCCATGAGCCACGTGGCTTACCGGTACCTTACATCTTGCTTGTCATGGCAGCGGCTGCCAGATCTCTCTGCCTCAGCCTCCCACTTCCCCCAGTTCTCTTCTCTTTGTCCTTCCTATACTTCCTGCCTGGCTACTGGCCAATCAGTGTTTTATTTATTACCCAATCAGAGCAACACACGTAACATACAGAACATCCCACAGCACCTATCATCATGACCACTGCTTTGGGAGCAGTCCTAACCAAACACTCACATCATCATGACCACTGCCATGGGGATAATCCTAACCAAACACTTCCATCACCATGGACTTAGCCATGCTGCCATGTCTTCCCTGCTGTGATGGACTGAGACCCTCTGAAACCATGAGCCAAAATAAATCTCCCCTCCCACAAGTTGTTTCTGCCATGTGTTACAGCCACAGTGGCATGCAAGTCACAAATATACCATTGCTAGAAGTTGAGGTCTTGATCATGAAAATCTCACAACAGTGGTGAACTATGCTGAATTTTCCATGATGTGTTTCCAAAAAGCACAACATGTGCCGGGCGGTGGTGGTGCACGCCTTTAATCCCAGCACTCGGGAGGCAGAGGCAGGCGGATCTCTGTGAGTTCGAGGCCAGTCTGGTCTCCCAAGCGAGTTCCAGGAAAGGTGCAAAGCTACACAGAGAAACCCTGTCTTGAAAAACCAAAAAAAAAAAAAGCACAACACGCCCTTATAGTCCCTTACTTACTCCTTAATCACAGATGGATGCCACACTCCAATTATTCTTAGTCTCTCAGTTGCCTCCCAACTCATGTCTCTGCAGACACACATGTATTCACACTCTGTGAAAGCCAATGCTTGCCTGACTGAATCTGTTCTCACACTAGCTCAAGTACTCAGGGAGTTTCCCCATGTGTGAATTCCCATCAGTATCCAATTCACCACATATTCTACAGTTTAGTTTGGTGCTGTCATTGTGTATTTGTGTATTCTGTTCCCTCGAATAGGGATACGCTCTTCCTGGATCACTTCTGCTACTTCCCCAGAGTTTGGGGCAGCTTAGTACCCACTCCTTAAGTTCCACAGCAGGCTACATCGTCATCATCATGATATCACTCTGGAAGTCAGCAGGGTACAGGGGTGAGTGCCTCTAATCCCAACTACTAGACAGAGGCAGGAGTATCTCTTAAGCTCCAGTGTTGGAAGACAGCCGAGGTGACATAATGAGACAAAGAAAAAAAAAACTAAACTAAGGGCTGGGATCTAACTCAGTTGTAGGGTGTTTGTCTAGCATGTGCAGGGCCATGTGACCTATTCCTAACAGGACACAAAACCACTACCAATGTGTGTGGGAGGGGTGGGGATTCAAGTTAACTTTCTTATGCTGTTTAAAGAGTAAGTGGGGTGAGCATTTTTGCCTATTTTAACACATTCCCCATTCTAGTACTGACTGACACACCTATCAAGTAAAATATACACATATTTATTTAACGGGAAGCATGATCATTCTGAATTTGTTGTGATACCATCTTTTAAAGGGGCCTAGAAAACTCTAGGAGCATTAATTAGCTACAATGCAAAATAATTATGGTTTAGGGAACTTCTGTATCACACAAGGTGTAAATGGATATGATATTATAGTGTTTAAAATTAAGAAACAGAAGCTGCAGGGAGACTTCAGCAGAGCAGTTAGGCTGTGTTAGATCACTTGGTCAACCAGGGATGCCAGGGCAGAGACAGGAGCTCTGACATGTGCTCTGGGACTGAATTCTGTGGGTACCAGAGGGGCTTCTATCTGTAGAAGCCCTTCATCATGCTACCATTGTGCCTTCTGCTGGATTGTGAACTCCTTGCCATATACTTAGCACTACTGATGTTCAATGGATACTTACTGATTTGCATCTCCAGACAAGAGCAACTTTCCCTTCTCAAGTTTCTCCAAAACTGAGAGTCAGCGCCTCTGGAAATGGCCAACTCTCCTGGAATTATGCATTTCTTTGCTCAGCTCTACACTCTTCCCAGTGAGCTCTAGGTACCCTCTTGTACTGCCTACCCCAACCACTGGGATTGCAGAAATGTGCTGCTGTCCCCAAATTTTACATTGGGATGGGGATCTGAATTCAAGGAGAATACCTAGAGCTCACTGGCAAGCCTGGTAGATCCATGAGCTTCAGAGTCAGTGAGAAGGCTTCCAAGAAAGACCTTCTAAAACAGTGGTTCTCAACCTCAATGAGGACTTTAATACAGTTCCTTGTGTCATGGTGACCTCCAACCATGAAATTATTTTCATTTCTATTTTATAACTATAATTTTGCTACTGTTATGAATCATAATGTAATATCTGATATGCAGGATATCAATATGTGACCCCTATGAAAGGGTCATTCACTCCTAAAGGGGTCATAACCCACAGGTTGAGAACTGCTGTTATAGAACCTTCAGCAAGCTATTAAATCCATCCATCCATCCATCCATCCATTCTTTTAAGGAATATTTATTGTGTCTCTGCAACATGCCAGTTGAATTTTATTGCTCTATTATTAAATAAAACTCAGGAGTCAGGCATTGGGGTATAAACCTAATAGATCCACACAGTGATAGAGAAATGATCAGCTGGCCCAACCTCTCCACACTTTCCTAGATCCAAAGGGGGCGTAAATCTTTCTAAGCCCCTCCCTATTCCTTCCTGTGTCTCTCTATCCTAATCTGGGTTGGCCAATAACTATGGTTATTCTGGCCAGCTGAATGTTGACTCCTTCCTTTGATTCAAGGTTTAACTTTATTGGCAGTCTTGGGAGTGTCAGAGTGCAACCAAAATATCCCACAACAGCCAGCCTCTGTTGGAAATTATCTGAGTTTTTAAATATTATTTTGGCTTTTTGTGGAAGATGAGCTAGAGGAGAATTGAGGCAGAGGAACAAGCTAGTAGAGTGTAGATGAACCCCAGACAAGAGACAAAAGTGCCTTGGACTAACAAGGACAGAAGGAAATAAACATGATTCAAAAGTACATGTTGGGACTAGGACTGGCAGAGATTGTTTAATATGAGGATGGAGATGAGGAAACATATCAAGAATGGCTGTCAGGGCTTCCCTGTGAATGACAGAGTACAAGCTGTCTACATCTCCTGACCTGGGAAGTTTAATAGGAGAATAGCTTGCCACTGGGGGCAGATGCCAATCACTGTCTGATTTAGTAAGCTGCACTTTACGTTTCCTACATAGCCAAGTAGCAAGGTTGATTTGGATCTGATTTCTGTGAGTTTCAAGTACAAAGAAGGGTCAGGATTAGAAGTACAGTCTGGTAGGCTACCAGCATCTAGATTGCATTGGTAGCTGCAGAACTGGATAAGACTCTCGCTTCTGAGACTTAAAACATATGGGGGATTAAAATACATGACAAAAACAGGGAAGGACAGAAGAAGGAGGCAGTTACATTGAGGTATGCAAGTTTGTGCTGCGCTCACAGTATGTATGTATGATAGAAGCATCAAGTCAGATTCTACTAACTCAAAAACACATTTATGAAGTTCGTGGTTAGATAATTGAAAAACTGATTGCAAGTTGATGTTTTTAATATATTAGTCATTATAATAAATAAAAACTGTCTAAATCCTCAAGCTGAAAGATAAAAAGATCAGGCTGGATTAATATATGTATGCACACACACATGTATACACATCTCACTTTATATATTTTAGGTCACAGAAAAGGTAGCAGAGACAGGAATAGAAAATGTCTTACATGTGATATTAACTACAGAAAAACAAATAAACCTACCCTAACAGCAAATGGTGCTTTCATTTGTCATCACCAGAGATAAAAACAGTCCTACCATAATGATCAGAAAGCCCACACAACAGGAAGCTGTAACTATACTAATTTTATATGGAGGAACAAGTTTCAAACAATGAGAAACAAAAACTGGCAGAATTAAAAGGAGACACATACAACTAAAGATTTGAACACTAATAGAAGTCACAAGAAAAATCAATACAGAGTAAAAGGTTTGAACAGTGAATAAACATGATCTATGTAATGTATGTAGAACACTTCAATAAGTGCACACTCCTTCCAACTGGAATATCCTAAAAAACAGACAGTCTAAAAATGATGACCTACAAGCAAACTCAACACATACCACAGAATTTAAATTATGCCTAATATGTTCTCTGACTACAATGAAATCAAGCTAGGAACCAATAGAAAAAAGATAACTATAAAGCCTTCATATCATTGGAAATGAAACTTCCTGTTACTTATCCTACAAACATGCTATTCAATCAAGATCTCACAATGGAAATAAAGAATTTTTAAAAACTTTTCCATAACACAATATACAAAAATCTGTGGAATGGGGGATTGTTAAACACTCATGTTCTGAAAGAAGAGAGGCTGAAGAATAGTCACGCATGAATCTATCTCAAGAAAATGGGCATGTGTGTGAGAGACTGACTGTCTTGAGTGGTAATTGATGTAGGTGGCCCCAGCCCACTGTGGGGAGTAACATTCCCTAGGTCTGGGAATAAGGAAGCTGAACTTGAGCATGAGTGAGCCAGTTCACACAGTTCCTGACTCCAGGTTCCTGCCTTGAGTTCCCACCCTGTCTCCCCTTGATTGAGCGTGGCCTGAGTGTGTAAACCAAAGTAAACCTTTCCTTCCCTAAGTTGGTTTTGGTCATGGTGTTTATCACAGCAACGGAATGAACTAGAACATCCCATGAGAAAGTGACTAATCGTACATAATCAAGACCACTGGAGTCTCTTTGTAAATCTCCAGGTGTCAATTGTCATGTGGAATACAGAGGACAAGGCAGGGCCCCTGGCATGGGCTAGATCTCTGGAAGAGGGGATGGAAGAGTTAACACCCAGTGTGGAGAAGCAGCTGCTCCACAGAACATTCACCATGTTCCTCGTCCATTAAGAATGTCACACCAACATGAAGACACATGCAAACCCCACCACCGGCTGTCTGGTGACAACTGGAAGGAATGTATAAGAAGGATGTGTAACATCTTGTTAGAGAGGCCCAACATAAAAACCTCACAGCTTCGCCCCATTATATTTATCGAGTAATAAATGCAGAGCTACCCTTGCTCAGGTTTGACCACACTACTTTTTGTGATGTTTCAAAGATACCTTTCTCCTTAAGTTTAAAATGGCTGAAATGGGGCCGAGGGACTAGATCAGTAGTGGGGCTCTTATTTGGTGTGAACAAGACCTAGAGTTCTATCAGCAGCACGATTAACTAATTAGTGTGCTGTGTAAAAGATAAATATCTTTGATATACAAAGACATTTTCCAATTACAATTATTTTTCATTATAAAAATATAAATAGCCACAATTTTTAAATGGGACCAGAGTATGAAGAGAAAAAAAAATGTATAGGAAAAACAGAAAATAGAAAAGAAAAATAGAAAATAGAAAAAAATAGAATCAACATTTGTTTTTAAATTTTGTTGACTTGTCTCCTCATCCCATCCCAACCCCATTTTAAGCCTCCCAAGCCCTAAGAATCCCCTTACTTTCTTCTATGTTTTATGATCTCTTCCCCAAAGACCTCCCTGGCCCCCACCCCCC
>CABHPP010148599.1:0-16504 GCA_902168425.1 Peromyscus attwateri
GCTTGAATGTCATGGAAAATAAGACACAGAGAGCCTGATGTACTCCATCCAGACCACAGAGCAGATGATGGAGCCTGTCTTAAATTCAGGCGTCCTGGCTTTTGAGCTCCTGTTCACCTCTCTGACTCCTGTGGCTATTGCAGATTTACAGGAGTGCTTTCTTTTTCCATCCCCAAGCCTGATTGTAAGAGTGGTGTTTCTGCTTAGACCTCAGCTTCTCCAGTTATGACTTGGCTTTTGCTTGCCTCGGCTGGATGCCATGTGAGCATGCTCTCCCCTGTGGATGCCACTCTGCTGCGTGTTCATGTGTTCATAGAAAATATAAAACACATTACTTCTCCAGCCCACTAGAAACCATTTCTGATACTTTTGCTTCTCCGGGCCCTAATGTGGTAGCTTTGGCCACCTCTTTTGGGTTCTCAGTGCTATGTGCACAGGCACGTACCACACACCCAGCTCCCCTGCATCACAGGGATCTGTACTCAGGTCCTCGTGCCTGTGCTGTGTGGATTAAGTCATCTCCCCTGCCCTCCAGTCAGTTTTACTCATGAGTTTTCCTCATGCCAGCAGTTGTTAGTTGTAACCCGCTAAGTCCAATTTGTGCTGACTGAGGAGCTCATGGAAAAGCACCAGGCAGCAGCGATATCATTAGGGATGAGCATATCAGTCCAATAGGACACCTGCTGAGCTGTCCAGTTTCTTGTGTCTTGGAATAAGGACTTGGACTGGGGCACATGGGCACGTGGACAGTGACAACAATACTTTATCAAGAGAAAGACATTATTGAAAATGGAACCAGGCCAGAGAATGGCAGAAGCTTAGGGAGCCAGCTCTGAGTGTAGTGAGGCTCTGTGGGTTGTTTACATAAGGCCAGCTTGCTCCTGCTCCTGTGTTTGGACATCAGAGTTTATTCGTGTTGTTGTTTTGCATATGTTCTGTCCCTTACGTGTAGCCCCAGTGGGGTTTCTGGTTGGACATTATGTTAGGAGTTTTCATGTGCTGTTTAAGCTTGGTGAAAGCAGACTCTGGGAATGATGTCTTCCTTTGTTTCCTCCAGAAACCCCTGTTCTGGGCCAGGCTCACCCTGTGCCTGTGTAACGTGGACAGAGACACACAGCAAGCAGCTAAGAGTATTGAAAACATTGTGTCTTGGAGAGCAGCTGAAAGGTAAACTGTTGCCAGCAGAGTAGCTATTATTTATCCTGGGGTATAAAAATGCCTGTAACAGAACCGGGAATCCAGAAGCTCAATGGAGAGAAAGCTCAGTGGGGAACTCCAGCCCACTGGATTTCTGCAGTCCATTTCTGCCAGATGTTTGTAAGCCTCCGATTTGATGATGTCGCATCCCCTTGCTTTGTCAACCACACTACTGCCCTGGTCTCTACGGACGAAACGTGGGAAAGTCCTGATTTGATGATGCTTTGGTACTCATTTTTTTGCTTCTATCTGAGATTTTATTTTCACTTTTACTTACTATACACTTACTAAATTCACTCATCCCAAACTGAACGTACAGCCATCGCAGGCCATTCTGCAGCACACACAGAGTACCAATATTTCTGGCTCTGACCTTCTTTTCCAGGTTCATCTCGGTGTTTCTCTTTGACCTGTTCTCTTACCACATTGTACGTGGACTCTGGAGCTGATTGGAAAAGGTGATTGAGGCCAGGAAGAAGATTACTTTTTGTGAGGCTCTGATCTCGTGGAACTAGAGCACAGGAGTTAGGGGGACTCAGGGTGGGGATGGGGGTGCTTTTGACTCAAGTCAGGTGCTGAGGATGACAGAATTCAACGTGGAGTGGAAGGACCACAAAGGCTTTGTGACTGTAAAAGGACCAGGTAGGGAGGGGGCAAAAGAGACACCACAGGGGCAGGTGCACAGGGTCCCTTGGGTGAGACGGCAGCTGCTTTTCTTCAGCTGGTGCCCTGTGGACATTCTGAGGATGTAGCTCAGTGGTAGAGTGCTTGCCTAATATGTATGAGATTCTGGGTTCAGAAGCCACTAACCCCTACCAGTGTAAGCCAATAACATCAATTAGCATACATATTGACCACTGACTGAGCTTCTGTCTGCTTTGAGTAAGCTGTAACCAGCTTAAATCTCTTTTCTTTATTGGTACAATCCCTAGTTAACTGGACTTTTTAAAAAATATTTTGTGTGTATGTGTGTGTGCACACGCATGCGCGCGCACGTGCATGTACATGGGTGCCTGCAGAGGCCAAAAGAGGATACATCGCATCTCCTAGAGTTGGGATTATAGGCAATTATGAGCCATGTGATGTGGGTGCCAGAACTGAACTCCAGTCTCTACGAGAGCAGTACAGTACACCTAACTGCCAAGCTATCTCTCAAGCCACCAGGATGATTTTTAATATATATTCTTTGAGAATCTCATACATAAATACAAAAAGTATTTTGATCATATTTTCCCCCACCACTTTCCCCGGAACTTCTCCCAGATCCACCCTGTGCCCACCCCTCCCAAATTTGTGTCCTATTATTTATTTTCGTTTTGTAACCCACCAAGTCCAATTCGTGCTGACCATGTATTCATGGGTATGGGCCAGCCTCTGGAAGATAGTTGACCTCCCAAGGGCTACACCCTTAAAGAAAACTGACTCCTTCTCTTTTAACAGCCACCAACTGCCAGTAGCTCCTTCAGGATGCTTCTTCTAGTTATGCAGCAATGTGTGGCAGTGTTGCATACAAAGTACTTTAGATATCACGGGGTATTTAGCAGCTCCAAGAGTGGGATCGAGGGGAGAATCAGTGGCTTAGGATTATGTATCCATTCTGAGAATTTCCTCTACCTTCCTCATCACTATCAGACCTTCTGTGTAAACAAACAAATAAATAACAATAATAAGAATGCTCATGGTAGTTTGCCAAGTTTGACGCCTCTGTGGAGAGAGGACTTTTCATTCCTGGGAAGGGAAGGCAAATCCCAGCCTTGGCTGTCCTTGGCAGCAAGCAGGTGCTGTGGCCAGTGCTGACTAACTTCCAAGAGTAGTGAGATACTGCTGCTTTTCATTTGCACCCGGTTGCCTTGGAGCTATGGTGAATAACAGGAAAAGGCTGCTTCCTTCCAAAACTCTTAGGAGCTGTCATCAGGAAACAGAAGCAGATGCTGGCCAACAATTGGATCATACTGATTCCAGGAGTGGTTTTTCTTTTCTTTTTTTTTCTAACTTGTTTATTATAGTGTGTGTGTGTGTGTGTGTGTGTGTGTGTGCGTGCGCGCGCACGCGCGCGTGCGCGCGCACACACATGCAAAAGTGCATGTGTGCATGTTCATAGAGAGGCCAGAATTTGATGTTGAGTGTCTTCCTCAACCCTTCTCCACCTTGTTTTTTGAGAGAGGGTTTATCACTGAACCTGAAGGTCACCGATTGCCCAGGCTGGTTGGCCAGCAAGCTCAGGAGATCACCTCTCAGTGCTATGTGTACAGGCATGTATCACACACCTGGCTCCCCTGCATCACAGGGATCTGTACTCAGGTCCTCGTGCCTGTGCTGTGTGGATTAAGTCATCTCCCCTGCCCTCCAGTCAGTTTTACTCATGAGTTTTCCTCATGCCAGCAGTTGTTGTCATCAAATAATTCACAGTGATATGGAGGAGATTCACAAAAGAGGAACCAGTGTGATCTAGTCCAAAGGGAAAGGGATAGAGACCAAGCTTCACATTGTCACCTGAAGATACCTGAGGAGTTCCATTAACCTTGTAAGACCCTCTTCTCAGGTACGCAAGTATGAGCATGTGCATGGGCCATTTGTGGAGGTTAGAGGACAATTTTAGGAGTTGTTTCTTTCTTCCATTGTGAATCCTGTTGCAGGAATGAAACTCAGGTCATCAAGCCTTGTGACAAGTGCTTTTATCTGCTGAGCCATCTTGACAGTCCAAAAATCTTTGAATATAGATTTTTTTAAAGAACATGGGTTAAGGGGAAAAATGAGGTCCTTGCGAAGACAGTGAGAATGGGGGTGGACCTCTGTGAGGGAGTCACACTTCAGGATCATTACAATGCTCCTATATAGGATTTGGTGGATTTGGAAACTAGTATCTTCAAATGGTGACTTTGGAGCCTAAATGAGACCACAGGTGGTGCATGAGAGGCACTAATAGGGTTACAGTAGATAAGGTGGACTCCAGGGAGATTGACAGGGTTATATTAGACAAGGTGAAATCTAAGGGGACCCATAGTGTTACAGTAGACAAGGTGACCTCTAGAGGGACCTACAGTGATACAGCGGACAAGGTGAACTCTAGAGGATCTACAGTGTTACAGTAGACAAGGTGAACTCTAGAGGACCTACAGTGTTACAGTAGACAAGGTGAACTCTAGAGGGATCTACAGTGTTACAGTGGACAAGGTGAACTCTAGAGGGATCTACAGTGTTACAGTGGACAAGGTGAACTCTAGAGGGACCTACAGTGTTACAGTAGACAAGGTGAACTCCATAGAGATCTACAGTGTTACAGTAGACAAGGTGAACTCTAGGGGACCTACCTTGTTACAGTGGACAAGGTAAACTCTAGAGGACCTACAGTGTTACAGTAGACAAGGTGAACTCTAGACGCACTCAACAGAATTACAGTGGATGAAGTGAACTTTAGATTACAGGAATGCAGGCAAACAAGCTATTTTACTATAAACAAAGTTGATAGACTTGCTTAAGATTCATGGAAAATATCTGGGAAAATGGACAAGATCTTGCCTAACCAAGGTCATGTATATTAAACCCTAGGCTGATTCTTTTAGTGTTATCTCTCTCTCTCTCTCTCTCTCTCTCTCTCTCTCTCTCTATATATATATATATATATATATATATATATATATATATATATATAAAATATCTGTGTGTGTCTGAAAACATCACAGCAAATATAAATTATGCTGGAATTTCTGCTTCTTTGTTGGTGTGAGTCTTCCACAAGACTCCAGGGTGAGGACTTGTAGGCTTTCTTGGACCATCAGCCCCCAAATCATGACACAGAGACTTATTATGAATTATGAATGCTCAGCCTTAGCTTAGGCTTGTTTCTAGCTAGTTTTATTTTTACTTAAATTAACCTATTTCCATTAATCTATGTGGTGTCCTGAGGCTCATTTACCTCATCTACATACTGTGTATCATGCTTTCCTGCTTCCTCTGTGTCTGTCTGGTCCCTGACTGGCTGACCCTCCTTTTCTCTCTGCCTGTCAGCTCTGCTTATCTCCCCTCTACCTAGCTGTTGGCCATTCAGGTTTTTATTAGACCAATCAGGTGCCTTGGGCAGGCAAGGTGAAACAGCAACACATTATTACATAGTTAAACAAATGCAGCATAAGCAAATGTAACACATCTTTACATAGTTAAACAATTATTCTGCAACACAAACAAATGCAACACATCTTTACATAGTTAAACAAATACAACACATCTTTACATAGTTAAACAATTATTCTGCAACACAAACAAATGCAACACACCTTTACATAGTTAAATAAGTATTCTATTCCACAAGGGCTCTTTCTCCTTCCTGTGTCCCATAACTTTCCATCTTCCTGTCCTGTCTCAATCTGACCTTACAGTACAGTGATGCATTAATACAAAGAGAGAGGGGCCAGTGTGACATGCACAGTCAGACTCTAATCTGTGGGCAGAAGGTCAAGGACAGTGCTACACCCCAACACCTCACACTTTGGCTACTATCTCAGACCTGGGCCTGATGTCACTTCTCTATAGCAACTGGAGTCAATGTGCATATGTAGAGAAGGATGGAAGACTGTGAGTCACCCAAGATCAAGGGACAAAACTAATTGTCCTTTTATGGACTCCCCCTAATAATAAAATAAATCACCCACATTGTTTGCTATGAACTGCTCTGTTCTTGGGCCACAGGGGCTCCAAAAGTTATTATTGGCTAACAGTAGCTTGTTAGAATATTTGGGTGCAAAATAAAAAAGAATCAAACAGTACCGGTGCTAAAAGAATTGGGTCATATAAAAGAAGGAATCTGTTCCAAGGAGGCACTGTTTGTTCTGCTCTGAATATCACTGCTACCAACTGGAGGGCTTTAGTGAAACCTCCAGTCTACTGGAATCCTGATACTCATCAGCTGTCCAGGAAAATAACACCTTTGATGGGAGCTAATTTGTTGATTATAAGAGAGAATACCTCTGGCCAGGAGGACTTGCTCAGGTGGTAGCTCATCATAATAACCATGCTCCTAAGGGTGGGAAGGAGGCCCCCTAAGGGTGAGTGATGTGCTTGTCTGCAGATGGCCCAGCGCACTGTTCTTAGTTGCTCTCCTATTCTCTTTTCTTCAACCTCAGATTCAAGTGGTATTTGAACTCAATTCAGAGAGTGCTTTCGATAAACTGGTAGGAGAAGAGGACCCAGAGAGAGAGGCATCGAGATTAGCATAGGATCCGCTGGAGAGATGACTTAGCAGTTACAAGTATTCATTGCTTTGGGGGAAGACTAGAGTTCAGTTCTCAGCACCCACATTGGGCAGCGCATAACTGTCTATAGGCACCAGCTCCAAGGGATCTGATGCCCTGTTCTGGCCTCCACAGGCATCTGTACTCACTCAGCAGACACACAAACATATTTTTAAAAAGATTAACATAGGAAAGAAGCCACTTGGCAGAAAGGCTAAAAGTCCTTCCCTACCAGGGCTGCATGTAAGGGATAGAGCATGATTGAGAAAGTCCAGAATGTGGAAATGTAGATGGCAAGTGCTATGTTACTGACCCATAATGGTTCATAACTCTCCTACCAGGGCCTTTGAGCCTTAGACCTTTCCCAGCTCTCTTACTTCCTTCCTTCTCAGGGGTGCCTTTCTCCTTAATAAACTATCTTTGTTCCAGGATGCAAGAACTGGAAATCTCTGCAGGTGTCCTCTGGACTCTGTGATGTATGAGACTTTTCCTGGGCAGACATGACACCCCATATAGAGAACCCACTATTGACCGGACAGTGGCGTCAGTCTAACTGGATGAGCTAATGAGTTAGTTCATTGAGGTTACTCCCAGGGGTATGAGTGAGGAGCTACTGACAGGAGCGTGGGTGACTCAAAGGCAGCTCTGTCACCAAAAAGCCTGCCCCAGCTTGAGTGATGACTCACAAAGGCCATATAGCAGGAGCACTTCGTGACCTGCAGGCAGCTCCACAGCCTAGACTCCTTGAATGGTAAGCAATTGCTTACTCCTTTTGAAAGCCGGAGCAGGGCCCCAGCAAATCCCTAAGAACTAGCCTTTTCACTGCTTGTTCACTTCTGGGGTCTCGTGAGTCTTCTTTGCTGAAGAGAGTATTTCATTTGGGGGGAAACTGGCCTCTAACACTCTTATCGGCAGTACAGTGCTAGGACTTGAGGGTTTTCATCAACTCCGGTCTCACCCATTTCGTTCCTTCCCTGATAAGATAATTGTACCATCTTCCCTGGATGGACTATGGATTGAAAAGGGAAACACAAGGACAAGGCATACTTATTCATAGTTATTATTTTCTTTACTCTAAGCATGTGATCTGGCTCATTATAGATATTCATTAAATAACTGTTGAATGGGTACAGTTGTTCATTTCTACAATGCCCATCTTTCAGGTCCTTCTCCAGGAAGCCATTGTATTCCACAGGAATCTCTTCCACACTTGGTGCTTCCCATGTGGAGTTCAGAGCTGCTGCATTACTGTGTCTTGCATCCCTGTACATGTACTTCTGTGCATTTCCCCAGGCTGCCCTGAAGAGTTCTCCCCCTACACCTCTTTGGCTTTTTCCTCAGTGGTTCCATGCTGGCTTTCACATACTTAATGGAACATTAGCACAGCACCTGTTAACTTTACTTGGCTTGAAAATATATATATACTTGAAGGTGACATCATACACAATGTGTCATGATAATATTCAGCTCTAAT
Organism: Peromyscus attwateri; assembly: GCA_902168425.1. NCBI lineage: Eukaryota > Metazoa > Chordata > Mammalia > Rodentia > Cricetidae > Peromyscus > Peromyscus attwateri. The sequence continues at coordinate 7,900 of CABHPP010148599.1, forward strand.
TCCCCCCTTCTCCCCCTGGGACTCAGCATGCTCTCCTTCATCTGTGTCCTCATCTACTTTTTTTCCCATAATCCATTGAGTCCAATTAGTGCTGCCTACGTGCCCATGGATGCGGAGCCAGCCACGGGAGCATGGGCAGCCTACCAGTGGCCACACTTCCCAAAGGAAAATGGCAACCTCTTCTTCCAGCCCCTATCAGTTGCCCATAGCTCCTCAGCTAGGGTTAGAACCTCACGAGGCCCTCCCTGGTTTATTCTAGAATGTTGGCTGACTTCATCTTGTGGAGCTCCTATGCAGATGACCATAGTAGCCGTGAGTTCCTGAATGCACCGGCCCTGTTCTGTGCAGAAGACAGCATTTCACGGCCCCGTCCCTTATCCTCCAGCTCTTAGATCCTCCTCCTCCTCCTCCTCTCTCCTGTGATGTCCCTGAGCCTTGTGCTTTGGGGTTGATGTAGGTGTCCCATGTAGGACTGAGTATTCAACAGTCACTTATTCTCAGCACTTCTGCCAGTTATTATTCTTTGCATTGAATGGTGCCCACAGAAAAAAAGAATCCCTGGCAAATGTTGAAAGCAGAGATAATCCATGAGTCTAGACAAATAATGAGAAGGCAGCTTGATAATCTGTCCTCTCAGCCAAACATAGTAGACTTCTCCTAAGTGGGCCGTAAGAGGTGCCATCTGGTTAGAATGCAAAAGGGGACACCAGAAGTGACCATATATCCTGTGTCTAGGTTCCATGTGAGACATCGCCAGACTCCTCTGATCTGTCAGGTATATGGATATGTGGTAGCCATATCTGTTTCACTTTACTATGTGGCTCCTATATAACTGTCTCCTGTGTGTCTCTCCGTGTGTTTCTGTCAGTTCTGTTGGTAGGAGAAACATATCTAAAATGGAAGGGGGAGTGAGCCATCCTAAGACCACAACTACAGCTGCCCCTGAGGCAGAGAACAATTTCCTGTAGGCTCATGGGCCATGCCTGGATGCCCACTCTCTCTGTGGTATCCTCCCTTCTAGCAGTGATTGTGGCAGTCTCCAAGTACCTGGCTGCTGCTGTTGTTGCTATGGCAATGCTGGCAGCTCCCAAGCTGAGGCTATAGCCACCAGTTTCCCAGTAATAACCAATGGCTTTCTCTGTTGAAGGCTCCCCTCCCCTGACTTAAGTCCTGTGCCCATTTTGGGGACCTGATTCCTTTTGGCCCAGGTCACCCAGAGAAAACCAAAATGTCTGCCTATTCTTTCAGCCCTGCCACAGGGAGGAAATAATTCCCAGAAGCCCATGCTCTAAGCAGCTGGTTGCACCAGGGAAAGTAATTCCCCAGTCCCGCTGTGCTGTGGGATGTTCTGTATGGCAAATGTGTTGCTAATAAAACACTGATTGGCCGGTGGCTAGGCGGGAAGTGTAGGCGGGACTAACAGAGAGAATAAAAAGAACGGGAAGGTGGAGGGAGACACTGCCAGCCGCCACCAGGACAAGCAGCATGTAAAGATGCCAGTAAGCCACGAGCCACGTGGCAAGGTATAGATTTATAGAAATGGATTAATTTAAGATATAAGGACAGTTAGCAAGAAGCCTGCCACGGCCATACAGTTTGTAAGCAATATAAGTCTCTGTGTTTACTTGGTTGGGTCTGAGCGGCTGTGGGACTGGCAGGTGAAAGAGATTTATCCTGACCGTGGGCAGGAAAACTTTAGCAACACCGCTGTGTGTGTGTGTGTGTGTGTGTGTGTGTGTGTGTGTGTGTGTGTCTGAGGCAGGTGTGGGGGGGAGTTCAGCTTCTTCCCCAGTCATGGTTAATTTATGTCCCCTTCTCTCTACTGGTGACTTATATAATTGGAAAACCCCTCCATTTTCAGAGAAGCCATTGGTCCCTATCGGCTTGTTGAAAACTATTTTAAGGTAAGAGGGTGCATTGGATGCCTTTTCTCACTACACATTCTTGGGAGGGTTAAAATTGGCAGCTGGAAAACCTACCAGCTAACTTAAGGTAACTCAGGTCACTCAAAGACCTGATGGATTGCCCTCTGGGTTTCTGGAGAGCTCTGTGAGTGAGACAAAGCAGGTATTTACTCCTCTAATAACCAGTGAGCCACTATGACTGCCTTTGTCATGCAGTTGGCCCCAGGCATAAGGAGAAAGCTTCAGGAATTAGGGGATTTGAAGGAACTAGAATAGGTCTCAACTTTTGGAAATTGCTCAGAAAGTTTACAACAGCTGAGATTTAGCTCAAGACAGACAGGGAAAGAAACTCTTCCACCCCCACCCCGTTTGGTTCCCTTGAGGAAACAGACAAGGAGGAAATGGGGGAAATAGACCAGAAGAAGGGGTTCAGGGACTCACTAGCATTGTTTGATGGGGCTCTGCATGTAGATCTGTTTGAGTCTAGACAAAAATATCCACAAAGAGCCCTGATTCTATATATAGAGACCACCTCATAGCTCTGACCACTGAGGAGGAATGTGGACAGCTACCAGAAGGCCTTCTTAGTGGTCCTCCAAGCTCTGGGGTACAGAGTCTCAGCCAAGAAGGCTCAACTGTGTGTCCCTCGGTCCACATACCTAGACTACAACTTAGAGGACATAAAGTGAACACTTTCCTACAAACCTTATTTCAGTCATCCGGCAAATCTCCACTCTCCCATCAACCTGGATGCTGAGGGAGTAAAGAGTGAGCAGAGAGGGCACTTCGGAGGAGGAGGGTACTAAGATGGCAGGGTTGATGGGTGGGGAAGGTTGGAAGGTTAGGTTTGGGTCCAAGAGATAGATGTAGAGGACCTGAACTCGTGAATGGAGTAGGGTTAGGAGGGCCTGGTGGCTGGGGATGTATTTGATTAAACGCGTAGGAAGAACAGCGAGAGGACTGTGAAGGGATACTTTGTTAGTCTCAGGGACGAGAAGGGGGACTGCAGCTAATGTCTGTAGGCAAGGGGGTCTACCCTACAATAATCAAGTCTAATTGTCTAGACAGTTATGTAGTTGGGGTCTGAGTGTCCCCTGCTTGTAGGAGAAAAGAGTCATAAGGCCTTTGTTTTAAGCATCCAGACTTTTGTTTCAGGTCATGAATGTGAGGGAGAAGTCAGCCATCTTGAAAGTTCAACATCTTTATTACCTAGTCATGGCCTCCTCCTTATCTGTCTGCCTGCCAAGGAATTTGTCTAATTCCTAGTCTCTCATTCTCCTTCTCAGGAGTTACCCTAACTGTCTTTAAGGGTTTGGCTCAGACCACTTGAGTGAGGGGGCAGCAGTCAGAGTGCCTCAGAGAAGGGTCCATCTAAGGGGCTGCAATAAAGCTTAACCAATGGCAATGATACAGAACTGAAGGCAGCCATTATGTGACAGTAGTCTCAGAGTGTGTTATGGGGGATGTAGCATCTGTCACTCACAAAAAGCGAGATTGTTAACACTACTATAATCCTACTGAAAATATAGTTAGAAAAATCATTGGGGCAGTTTTGCCCTTATTAGAGGACAAGGGCAGGCGAGAAAACCCGCTGAAGAACCCTGGCCTTCATTTCTCCTTTAATTTCTTGTCCATTCAGTTAGGAGGAGTGTGTTGCTAAATTTCCATGTTTGTGAATTTTCCAATGGTACTCCTGTTGTTGATTTCTAACTCGATGCCATTGGGTCAGAAAATGTACTCTGTATGACTTCAGTCATCTTGTACTGGTTGGGACCTGATTTGTGGCCCACATTAGCTACTTTTCTACTTGCAGCGACAAAATACGTTATCCAGAAGCAACTTAAGGAAGAGTTAATTTCAACTCACAGTTTGAGGGTAGAGTCAGTCATAGCGATAGGAACTGGAAGTGACAGGTCACATCGCAGCATAGCCAAGAGTCAGAGAAGAATGAATGCTTGCTTAGGCTCAGCTTATGTTTATTTAGTTCAGGACCGCAGCACCAACAATTAAGATGAGTTTTCTTTCCTCAACTAAGTTAATTGAGATAGCCGCAGACTGTCTCACCAACTGCTAACCTAATCTAGATAATCTCTCACAGGTATGCCCATAGCGTTGTCTCCTAGGTTATTCTATACATTAAGATGGAAATAAAAACAACTTCTTCTTGGAGTAGGCTGACCCAGACTGAGTCCAAATTTGACTTGTTCAGTTCTCCCCCTTAAAGATCTTAGGAAAGAATCCTTTTTTTTTTTTTCTGTATCATGTTTTCTGTGCCGTTCAATAAATACAGAGCAAAGCTCCATGCTAGAGAGAGGGACAACAGACACACAAGTGCAACATATCAGACAAACCGAGAGATGGATCAGACACACACAGCAGACAACCCCAAATAAACCAGTAACTACCATACTGTAGTCTGATGGAAGGTAGTTCTACAAGGGAAGAGGTTACTTTACTGACCCAGAATGACACCCCAAACTGCAAACAGATGTTATCAACGTGTTGCTTCCAACATTTATGGGTATTTGTTTTGCTCAAGGTTGCTTCCAGCAAATGATTAATTACCACAATACACATATATATTACTCTGAGTCAGGACATGGAAGACTGCATAACTCGAGATTAAAGCTATGATTTAGCTTGTGCTGTCCATGCTGATTGTATGAGGAATTCAAGGCAAAGTAAGATTTATTACATTGTTATTTTAAAGGCAGGATAAACTTAAATAGGCTGGTACACAGTAGGGCAGCAGGATAAGTACACAGCCTTCAATGATCTCAAGGCTTATTACTAACTTGGCTACCAAGTTGAGCAAAAGTTCATTATCTTCAAAGGCAAGAAATACTTTCAGAAGAATGTATCATCACAATTCTAGATTCTATCAGTTGACAACATTGTTAACCATCACATGACCCATCACAGTATCCTGTTGTGGAATATTAGCTGAAGATGTGTTACATTTGTTTATGCTGTGGAACATTTGTTCAATGATGCAAAGATGTGTTGCATTCTTTTATGTTGCATTTGTTTAACTCTGTAAAGCTGTGTTACTTTGCCTGCCTAAAACACTGGATTGGTTTAATAAAGAGCTAAATGGCCAATAGCGAGGCAGGAGAAAAACAGGTGGGGCTGGCAGACAGAGAGAATAAATAGAAGAGGGAAGAGTGAGAAAAGGAGGAGAGAAGGATATCAGGGTCCAGCCACTCAGTCACACAGCCAGCCACGGAGTAAGAAGGAAAGAAAGAATATAGAATAAAGAAAGGTAAAAAGCCCAGAGGCAAAATGTAGAGGCAGAGAAATGGGATAATTTAAGTTAGAAAAGCTGACTAGAAACAAGACAAGCTAAGGCATTCATAAATAAGAATAAGTATACTTATTTGGGAGCTTGGTGGCAGGCCCCCAAAGTGGAAAAAAAACCAACTACAGTGTCCTTTCTATAGAATATTCCTTGTGAGTTGAGAGGAACAATGGCTTTGCTGCTGTTGAGTGGGATAGTCTCTGTCTGCAAGGTCTTCTGGTTGACAGCATTACTCAAGCCTGCTGATTCTGTTCTGATTTTCTGTTTGGATGATCTGTTTGGTCAATTCATTGTTAAAGTGAATTCTTAAAGCCCTGGATTCCTCTGTTACCATGTTGTGTGTGTCTCTTCAGTTCTATTCACTTGTTTTCTGTGCTTAGATGCTCTGGTGATGTATGCATATAAATTGATGGTTGTACCCTGTTGTTCAATTGAATTCTTTATTATTATAAAATCTTTGCTTTCTTTGAGTTGAGTATCTCTTCATGTTTTTTGACATCCTGCCTATATGTGTTCTCTTTTAATATTGCCTTATATTATATATGGAAAACTATGATATTTCCCCTCAAAAGTTAAAACTAATAAATTTAATAATGTTTCAAAATACAAAAAGAATATACAAAAATTGTCTATACAGTCTAACAATAAGTAATCTAAAAATGAAACTAAGAGAATAATATGGTTTGTAATTTCACCACAAAAGAATAAAACTTGGGGAATAAACGTAACCAGGAAAGTAGAATATTTTTAAACCAAAAACTACAAAACACTGATTAAAAAAATGAAAGATGGCATACATAGAATGATAACCATATTCATGAACTGGAAAAATTAATGCTGCTCAAATGCTGTGCTACCTAAAGTGATTTTTTCTGGTTTAATGAAATTCCTGTAAGAATTTTAATGTTCTTCTCCAGATAGAAAAACTAGTCCCAAATTTATAAGAAACCAAAAAGACAGAATAACCAAAGAACAAAGTTGGAGACATCACAACTTATGGTTTCTCAACACGTCACAGAGGTAAAGTATTAGTTACTTCTCTATTGCTGTGATAAAATACCATGACCAAAAGCAACTTAAAGGAAGAAGAAATTATTTGGGGCACCATTCCAATGGGGAGCCCCAGTAGTAGGAGATGGTATGGCAGCAAGAGGCTGAGGCAGGAAGATGAGAGCTTGTATCTTCAATTGCAAATACAAAGTAGAGACGACTAGACATGGGAGAAAGCTGTGAACACTCTAACTAGACTCCAGTCGCACGTTTTCTCCAGGAAGCTGTACCTATCATTGGTGTGGGAGGATCCTTATGTTTGTTGTGAATATGTGTTGCTCTCATTGGCTGATAATAAAGCTGTTTGGCCAATGGCAAGGCAAGATAAGGTTAGGTGGAACAATCAAACTGGGGACTGAGATGAAGAAAGGTGGAGTCAGGGGAACACCAGCCAGTCACCGAGCAACAGGATGTGTAGAAAATGAGGTAAACAAGCCATGAGCCACATGGTTAAACATAGATAATAATTATGAGTTAATTTAAGTGTAAGAGTTAGTAATGAGCCATCGACCAAACATTTAAATTAATATTAAGCCTCTGAGCGGTTGTTTGGGAATTGGTGAATGGGAGAGAACTGTCCGATTACATACTAGAGGTTCCATAACATCTCCCAAATAGTGTCAATAGGGCACTTATGGAGACCTTTCTTATTCAAACCATCACAGACACTGTGCACAGAACATACAGTATGAACTGGCCCCAAACAGTCATATAGATCAATGGAGCAGAATAGAAAGCTGATGAATAAAGTCACACACCTGATCTTTGGCAAGTGTGCCATAAGTCCACATTGGCAGTCATTGATAACATCAGTGTTGTGTTGGGTGGGTGATATCAATGCAGGGAAATTCCAGTAGTTCAGTCCTGCAGTGCTGAGGGCTCAGGAACTCAGTGCTTTCCACAGTCCCTGCTCAGCACATGGCTTCTGGTGCTGCCTCCTTGTATCCATCTCTGCTGCTCTCCCTGATTGACCTATTTCACATCGCTGCTGCTGCTGCTGCTGCTGCTGCAGCTATCTCCCCACCCTCCCTGGTCGTGAACCCTCTCCAGTAATTTTAAGTTATTCTAGCTACCCATGTAAGAAATAAATTATTCTGGTTTACTTGCAGTCAGAGGTACATCTAGAGTTCATTGCAGAATCAGATAGGAGGGAGGTGCTAGGCCCCTGTCTTCCTGAGCTGGCAGCTGGTGGTCTCAGGTCAGCCTACGGTTGAAAGGTCACAGGCAGTCTGCTTTGTGACTGAGTGCACAGGTCAGAATGGGGCAATCCTGTGTCCTAGTTTATGCATTAGATGAGGTCTTGTGTCCTGAACCAAAAGGACGGGGAGTTTAGAAGGGGAGCAATGCTGTATACAGGAAACACTGTATCTCTCTCAATAACTCAGCTAGTAAGAAGCTCAGGGGGCAGAAAGCTACAATTAGGGACTATAAAAACTATTGTTTCATGCTAAATTGCTGCTAGCCATTTTTACCGTTTCTCTAAGCTGATGTCCAACTTCATAAGGTCCAAAATAAACTGCCTATGTTTTCCACTCTTCAGTATTATTATTATGAAGTAGAGTGTTCCATTTCTAATTCTGCTCATTATTATTTTATCCAAAAATATCTGCTTGGTTTTCCGTCATGGGTGAGTTCATTGAACAAACTTTGAGCTTTCCAAAAACCTACTCTTTCACTCCCTACAATGCTCAGCTTTCTCTATGAAAATGTTCTTCCCCCTCTGGTGCTGGAAATTTATGCTGTTATCTTCCTAGAGTCCATTAGAATATCATGCCTGTTTAGAAGCTTCCCAAGGCAGAAATGATGGCTCTCTCCACTCTGCATACTGCAAATCATTGCTTTGTTAGATGTGTTCATGTGTGGTTTCCTTAATGCAGTCAGGGACCACTCTTACCCCTCTCCATGTTCTCAAACACTGGTATAATTACAGATGAGGCAGGAAAGTAGGGCAAAGAGGAAGGTTTAAGAGGTGTGAAGATTGGTGTGTGCAAAAAATGAATAGCAGAGAGCTAGAAACCCCATTAATCTGTGGGCTATGAGTAACAAAATCGAGCAAGTGTGTCCAGGTAAATGACTCATAAAAGGTCTCAGGCATGGGGCCATTGCTGAAACTATTTACTTTCTGTCTTCAGGAGTTTCCCTGCAGAATGGAATGCTTCAATCTTGGGGAAACTGTTACACAGCAGACAGACACTAGTCACAAGTGGTACAGAACACTTAGTCTGTGGTTGGTTATAATACAGAGATGTGTGGTGAGTTACTAGATAGTGTCTTGCATCAGGCACAGAATTGGGAATTCAGAGTCTCTGAGGAGCTAAGTGTTTGGGCAGTTTAACTGAAGCAAGTTTGTGTT